>PVLC010002855.1:0-15358 GCA_004027655.1 Graphiurus murinus | reverse complement strand
TGTGCATAGATATACTCAACAAATTGGATTAATTTCCAAAGAAGTATGCTGAATGAAAAAAAAGTCAATCTCAAGATGTTATATACTGTATGATTCCATGGATACCACATTTATGTGTTGGAACCTAGGGACATTCTATCTCTGAGCTACACCCCTAGCGCTAGTTTATTCTTTTTTTATTTTAACACAGGGTCTCACTAAATTGCAGAGGGCCTCACTAAGTTGCTGAGACTGGCCGCAAAACTGTGATCCTCTTGTCTTGGCCTCTCACTAATGGGATTACAAGCATGTGTCACCATACCTGGCTGATACAACATTTTTTTCAATGTTATATAACAGATTAGTGGTTGTCAGGTACTAGGGATGGAAGGAGGATGGAAGTGGACATGGTTACCACAGGCAAAAGCATCCTTGTGGTATTAGAACTGTTCAGTGTCCTGACTGTGGTGGTGGTTACTCAAACCTACACATAAGACAAAATTGCAAAGGACTAAGTGTGCATGTAGCATGCATGATGAACGTAAGTAAGAGTGAGGAAATCTGAATAAGGAATGATTTATGTATTATATCAATAGGCATCTCTTGGTTATGATATGGTATTATAGTTTTGCAAAAGTTTACTATTAGGGACACTCTTAAAAATGTACACGAGATCTCTCCATATTATTTCCTACAATGCATGTGAATTCATGGTTATGTCAATTAAAATTTTCAATTAAAAATTT
This sequence comes from Graphiurus murinus, assembly GCA_004027655.1. Taxonomy (NCBI): domain Eukaryota; kingdom Metazoa; phylum Chordata; class Mammalia; order Rodentia; family Gliridae; genus Graphiurus; species Graphiurus murinus. The sequence continues at coordinate 14,633 of PVLC010002855.1, read as the reverse complement.
ATAGAAAAGTTAAAAATATAGGGATGGTATGAAAAAGATAGAAAATTGTCAATTTTATTCAGTCTTCTCTTCCATAGAAGAAAAATTTTAGTTGAATACTGGCTTCCTGGAATAAATACTTCATTCCCCAACCTCCCTTTCTGGTAAGAATGGCCTACGGCTAAGTTCTAACCAATGGGATATAAGTGGTAATGATGTATTCATTTTCCAGGAAGTATTCTTTAAGAAAAGAGGGCATGCTCTTCTAATTTTCCTCTTCCTTCCTTCTTACTAAGTCATGAGGACAAGGAACATACATAACCAAGGGATTGTGGAAGGATACCAGTGGAAGGACCCTGGTTCCTAAGGACTTTATAGAACTGCCATAACAGCTCCATCTGCCTAGGCCTTATTAAGAACAAATTAGCTTTTGTTTCAAGCCACACTAACCTTAGGCTTCTTCTGAACTTTTATGAAATAACTTCTACCTTATTTGGGACACTAGTATTTGGGTTTTCTTTGACCAAAATTGAATCTAAATTCATCTAGTACAGATAGGAAAGATAATCCATGCAAAAATAAAGCACAATTTTATTTTTAGGCTAGGTAGAATTCCACACCAAAAAGAAAACTACAAGGAACAAAGAGGGATGTCATATACTGTAAAAGAACAATAGATCAGGAAGATATAGGACCATGAATACATGTGTGTTTAATGATACAGCTTCAAAGACTATAAAGCAATAGCTGACAGTACTATGGGGAACAAGAGATACATAAAAAATTATAGTTAAGGAATTTAACAAACCTCTCTCAGATCAAGAAGACAAAAATGAACAAAGATAGATTTGAGTAATACAATTGATAACCTTAAACTGAAATATAATAATGAGCCGCACCCAAGATGTGGGGAGTATATCTTATTTTTTCACCTGAAACATTCAAATAAATCCATGACAAACTAGGTCACAAAGGGTAAGTATTCAACCATTTTCAAAGACTGTAATAAAAATAGGAATTTATAACAAAAGGCAGGTTTTTATTTAATTCAAAGGTACAGAAACTGAAAAAACCAAGCTACTTAATAACACTTACTTTAAGAGGAAATCATCAGGGAAATTACAAAATGCTTAAAACTGAATGACAATAAAAACACTACATGTCAAATTTGTGGGACATAGCTAAAGCAAGACTTAAGGAAAATTAATGGCTTTAACTATATTTATTGAAAAACAACAAAGATGGAAAAATAAGCTAACTATTTGACTTAGGAATTTGGAAAAAGGTCACAGAATAAACCCAAAGAAGAAAATAATAAAAGAAGAATAGGGTTAAAAACAACAATAAAAATTCATTAAATTAAAACACTATGTTTTTGTAACTCCTAATAAATTAATTGACATAGCATTGATCATCAGTGGCTTCTAAAAATCACTAGAGTCAAGTAGACAGGTCAGTATATTCCTCTTGAAGGAAGAACATAACCCATTTATGAGATAGTAATGGGAAAAAAATGTCATCTATTTCTATCAATCTAGATAAGTAGGTATAGAGCTAGATTCACAATTTGACCAAGCCTCTAGATCCAAGAGCAAATTTATAGGAAATTCAATAAAATTTCAATCACTTCCAAATTCAGTCCAAGTTCATAAAAAATTTAGAAAATTTACAAATTGATTTCAAAATTAATATATAGGGAAATGAAATTTAAAGTCCACAAATAGCTAAGTTAACTTTATTTATTTATTTATTTATTTATTTATTTATTTATTTATTTATTTATTTATTTTTGCGGTTCTAAGGATTGAACTCAGGGGCATTCTACCTCCGAGCTACATCCCCAGCCCTATTTTCTATTCTTTATTTTGAAACCGGGTCTCACTAAGTTGTGGAGTGCCTCACTAGGTAGCTGAGGCTAAGTTAACTTTAAAAAAGAACAAATTGTAGTGAGTTGCTACATCAGCTATTAGGATATACCTCAAAGCTACATAATTCTATAAAGTTTGCTGCTGACTCAGAACAAACATATAAATCCATTGGAGTAGAGCTTAAATTGCTTAAATAGGTCTTTGTTTATATAAGAACTTAATATATTATTTGATGGCACCAAAAATTAGTGGGAAAGGGATTATATATTTAATTGATGGTTCATACACAAAATAGCCTTAAATCTCTGCTTCCTACAAAGGTGAATTCCAGGTAGATTAAAGAACTAGAACTGAAAAGTAAAATGGTAGACCTAACAGAGCAAAAATGAACACAGCTCTCCTTGTGATCCTGAGCAGGAACAGACTTCATGAGCAAAACCCAAAGAGCAGATGAAAAATTGATTAGTGTGACTTTATCACAATTAAATATTTCTTCTAATTGAAAGAATACTAATTTAGTTTCCTAGGGCAGCTGAAACAGTGTACTGCAAACTGGGTGGTTTAAAACAACAGAAATTTACTCTCTCGTGGTTCTGGAGGTCAAAGGTCCAAAATCAATGTTTCAGAGGGGTCATAGTCCCTTTGATCACCTTGGGAAAGAATCCTTTCTTGGATCTGTTTCTCAGGTCCCATGCATTCTTTGGCTTGTGGTAGTATATTAATTTCCAAGGGATGCCATAGCAATATACCACAAGTTGATGGCTTAAAGCAACAGAGATGGATTCTCTCCGTTATAGAGGCCAGAAGTCTGAAATTGAGGTGTCAGCAGGGCCCACAGTCCCTCTGAAACCTGGAAGGAAGAATCCCTCTTTGCCTCTAGGAGGCCCTAGTAGTCACTAGCCATCTTTGGCAATCCTTGGCATGTAGTTTCATGATCCCACTCTTTGCCTCCCTTGTCATGTGGCCATCTTTTCTGTTTCTCTTGTCCTCCTAGAAGGATACCTGTCATTTTAGATTAGAGCCCACCTTAAAGACTTCCTTTTATACTGATTGCATCTGCAAAGACTTTATTTCCAAATAGCATCCATTGACACATGCCAGGGTTTAGGACTTCAATGTATCTTTTTTGTGTGGTAGTAGGGATTGAATCCAGAGTCATTCTACCTCTGAACTACATCTCCAGCCTTATTTTATTCTTTTATTTTGAAACAGGGTTTCATTAAGTTGTGAAGGGCCTCACTAAGGCTGGGCTGAGGATGGCCTCAAACCTGTGATACTCCTGTCTCAGTCTCCCAAGCACTGGGATTCCAGGCATGTGCCACCATGCCTTGCTCATTGTGTCTTTTGGGGGGATGCAATTCAACCCATAACAGGCAGTATGACTCTCATCTTCCATCGCCACAGCCTTCTTTTTGGTGTGTGTCTGTGTTCTCTCATCCTCTTAAAGGGACACTAGTTATTGGATTTGGGGCTCACCTAATTTCATCTTAGTATCCCTAACAAACCAAATATGAGACTGTACTTACTTATGGTCACATCCTGAGGTTCTAGGAAAACATTAATTCTTTGGTAGGGGGAACTACTCAGCCTACTACAGCCATCCCTCTGGCCCCTCAAAATTCACATTCTTCCCAGTTACAAAGTTAATTCATCCCATTCTTACAGTCACAGAAATATTAACCCATTCCTGCAACAATTATAAGTTTAAAGCCTCATCTAAATATTAGCAACTGAAAAAGTCCCAAGTCTCAATCTAAAGCACACAAATCAGATATGGGTAAGAATCAGGGGTATGAATCATCCTTGAGTAAAAATTCTCCTCATCTGTAGACCTGAGAAACTAGAAAACAAGGTATCCGCCTCTCAAATACAATGGTAGGACATGCATAGGATAGACATTCCCAATGCAAAAGGGAAGAATTGAAGAGAATAAAGGAAGCCAGGCATGGTGTCACATGCTTGTAATCCCAGTACTTGGGAGGCTGAGACAGGAGGATTGCAGGTTTGAAGTCAGCCTCAGCAACTTAGTGAGGCCCTCTGAAACTTAGTGAGACCTTGTTTGAAAATAAAGAATAAAATAAGGCTAGAGATGTAGCTTAGAGGTAGAATGCACCTGAATTCTACCCCCAGGAAAGAAAAGGGAAGGAAGGAAGGAAGGAAGGAAGGAAGGAAGGAAGGAAGGAAGGAAGGAAGGAAGGAAGGAAGGAAGGAAAAGGAAAGAGAAGAGAAGAGAAGGGAAGGGAAGGGAACGGAAGGGAAGGCAAGGCAAGGCAAGGCAAGGCAAGGCAAGGCAAGGGAAGGAAAGGGAAGGAAAGGAAAAGGGGTCCCATTCCCAAGCAACTCCAATCCCAGAAGAGTAAAATGTCATTTGGTTTCATGGTTAGAGAAATTCTCTGTGGCTTGATGTTCTGTTCTCTGGGCCTGCAGAGGCATTTTTTGGTTTTGATCTGGGGGTTAAACCCAAGGGCATTCTACCTTCAAGCTACACACCCCCAGTTCTTTTTGTTTTGAGACAAGGTCTTGCTAGGTTGCTGGCAGCCTCTCTGGCCTCTGCCTCTGCATCTCTGGGTCTACCCTTTAGAGTCATGCATCATTGTTCTTTAGAGGTAGCACATGTTTACAGCTGAGTAGTTCTATCCACTAGTTGCCCATCTGAACAATTCCAGAAGCCTGATAGTTTTTCTTCATTTCATCTAGTCTCTGTCCCTTTCTGTCCTAGCTAGTATTGTTTCAAATGATATAACATTCTTAAGCACTTGTGGATCTCCTATATATCAGAGGGTTGTGTACATTGTGTACATAACCCACAGTTTTTAATCCATTCATCTGTTGATGGATATCTTGGCTGGTTCCACAGTTTGGCAATTGTTAATTGTGCAACTATAAACATAGATTAGATAGGAGGGTGTTCCACTAGTACTTGCAGATAACCCACCTCTATTCCTAACTTCTGCTGAGAGGGTTGAATGGATTCATGATCACAATCCTAGTCTCTTCAGCAAAATGCCCAGCTACAACCTCAGTGCTGTCTCCATTGGGAAACCTGGATAAGCCAAGAACTTCCCAAAGAATCCAGTGCTGATTTGTTTAACAATTTCTTCCTCAATTTATCTCTTCCTTCTTGAACCTTACTATAAGCAATAAGAAGAAGCTAGGCTCCACCCTCCAAATTTTCTTGGAAATCTTCTCAACTAAATATCCAACATGAGTTCTGCTTTTCACCTAATCATGGAACATAAATCAGCCATGTTCCCTGACATGTTATAATGGGAATAATTTTTTCTCCAGTTTCCAATGACATATTACTCATTTGCTTCTGGAATCTCACCAGAGTATATTAATGTTCATAATCCCAGCAGCATTCTATTCACAGTGACATGGGTATTCTATAGGGTGATAAATACTTTTGCAACTGTTGTCACCTTCATTGAATCCTCACTAGAATTTTCTTTTTTATTATTTATTTTTATTTTTTATCATCGGTGCATTGTAACAATACATCTTTGTGAGGTACAAGCTAGTAGAGGCATACATGCACACATCTCTCATTTAACCCTTCCCCAATTCCCACTCCATTCCCTCCCCTGTCCTCCCTTCTCATGTTCGATTTAGTGATTGACTTGACCTTCAGTTAAGTCACCTTCTTTGCTCATCTAATGTTTCTCCTTCTTCACCTAGAGTTCCTCTTATGACATACTTTTTCCCTAGCTTCTGCATATTAGGTAGAACATCTGATTTTCTACTTTTTGTGACTGACTAATCACACTTAACATAATATTTTCCAGTTCCATCCATCTCCCTGAAAATGACATGTTTTGGTTCTTCTTTATGGCTGAGCAAAATTCCATTGTGTACATAACCCACAGTTTTTAATCCATTCATCTGTTGATGGACATCTTGGCTGGTTCCACAATTTAGCAATTGTGAATTGTGCAGCTATAAACATAGATACACATGCATTAATCTGATAGTTTGGTTTCCATTCTTTTGGATTGATACCCAGAAGGTGTTGCTGGATCATATGGTAGGTTCATTCCCATTCATCTGAGCATCCTCCATACTGTTTTCCAAAGTGGTTGTACTAATCTTCAATCCCACCAACAATGTATTAGGGTTCCCACTTCTCCACACCATTGCCAGAATTTGTTGTTTGTGTTTATGATGATTGCCATTCTGATTGGGGTTAGGTGAAATCTCAAGGTAGTTTTGATTTGCATCTCTCAGATTACTAATGATGTAGAACATTTCCTCATACATTTGTTGGCCATTTGTATTTCTTCTTTTATGAAGTGTCTATTTAGATCCTTTGGCCATTTTTTGATTGGGTTATTTGTTTTCTTAGTGGTGAGTTTCTTGAGTTCTCTGTATACTCTAAATATTGGTCCTCTATTAGAGGAGTAGCTGGCAAAAATTTTCTCCCATTCTGTAGGCTCTCTGTTGAGGTTCTTGATAGTTTCCTTTGCTACACAGAAGCTCTTCAGTTTAATGCAATCCCGCATATTGATCTTCCTTTGAATTGCTTGTGCCTTTGGGGTGTTGTTGAGAAAGTTTTTACCTGTGCCTCTGTGTCGAAGTGTTGGACCTATGCCCTCTTCAGGTAGCTGCAATATCTCTGGCCTGACTTCTAGGTCTTTGATCCATCTTGAATTGACTGTGCAGGGTGAGAAAGTGGGGTATATTTCCATTTTTCTGAATATGGTTAACCAGTTTTGCCAACACCATTTATTGAAGAGGCTATCTTTTTTCCAGTGTGTGTGTTTGGCTCATTTGTTAAAAATCAGTTGACTGTATGTGTGCAGATTTGTTTCTGAGTCTTTTATTCTGATCCACTGGTTTATGTGTCTATTTTTTTTTTTGCCAATACCATGCTGTTTTTATTACTGTGGCTTTGTAGTATAGTTTGAAGGCAGGTATTGTGATGCATCCTGCATGATTCTTGTTGCTGAGGTCTACTTTGGCTATTTAGGCTTTTTGCTGTTCCAAGTGAATTTGACTGATTTTTCTATGTCTGTGAGGAATGACCTTGGTAACTTAATGCATATCGAATTGAATCTGTAGATCACTTTTGGAAGAATGGCCATTGAATATTTATTCTGCCTATCCAAAAACATGAGAGATCTTCTTATCTTGTAAGGTCTACTTCGATTTCTTTTTTCAGTGTTTTATAGTTTTCCTTGTAGAGGTCTTTTACCTCTTTGGTTAGGTTTATTCCTAAGTATTTCATTTTTCAGGGATATATCATGAATGGAACTGTTTTCTGGATTTCTTTTTCAGTGGATTTATGATTGGCATATAGGAAAGCTTCTGATTTTTTAAGATTGATTTTTTTTATCCAGGCACTTTGCTGAATTGTTCATCAGCTCTATAAGCCTTTTGGTTGAGTTTATTGGGTCTTCTAAGTATGGTATCATATCATCTTCAAATAGGGATAGTTTTAGTTCTTCTTTTCCTATTTGTATTCCTTTGATTTCCTTCTTTTGTCTCATTGCTCTCGCTAGAGTCTCAAATACTATATTGAACAGAAGTGGTGATAATGGACATATTTGTCTTATTCCTGTTTCTAGTGGGAACTCTGTTTTTCCCCAGTTAATATGATGTTGGCTGTGGGACTATTGTATATTGCCATGATGATGTTAAGGTATGTTCCTTCTATTCTGATTCTCTACGGTGCTTTTAGCATGAATGGGTGCTGGATTTTATCAAATGTTTTTTCAGTGTCTAATGAGATGATCATGTGATTTTTTATTCTGTTTATGTGGTAAATTATATGGATTATTTTTCATATGTTGAACCAGCCTTGCATCCCTGGGATGAACCTGACTTGGTCATGATGTATAATTTTCTTGATGTGGTTTAAATGTGCAGTGCTAGTATTTTGTTCAGCAGTTTTGTGTCTAAGTTCATCAGTGATATAGGCCTATAGTTTTCTTTTCTTGAGCTGTCTTTATTTGGCTTTGGTATTAATGTGATGTTGGCTTCATAGAATATATTTGAGAGAGTCCAATTTCTTTTTATTTCATGGAATAGATTGAGGAATATTAGATTAGCTCTTCTATCAAGGTTTTATAAAATTCACTTGGAAAACCATGGGGCCCTGGGCTTTTGTTTGATGGTAAACTCTTTATTGCTGCTTCTATCTCTTTGATTGCTCTTGGTTGGTTTAAGTTTTCCATATCTTCTTTACTCAATTTAGGAAGATTGTATGTGTCTAAAAATTTGTCAGTTTCTTCTAGATTTTCCAGGTTTTCTTGTTTTGTTTTGAAGTAGTTTTTCAAAGTAGTTTCTGATAATCCTCTGGATTTCCACATTGTTGGTGGTAATATCACCTTTTTCATCTCTTATTTTGATAATTTGGGTTGATTCTCTGTTTCTTTTGGTTGGGTTGGCTAGTGGTTTATCTATCTTGTTTATTTTTTCAAGAAACCAGTTTTTGGTTTTGCTGATTTTCTGTATGTTTTTTTATTCTTTACTTCATTAATTTCTGCTCTGATTTTAATAATTTACTCTCTTCTACTGGCTTGGAGGTTAGACTGCTCCTATTTTTCAAGGGCTTTGAGCTGTGTCATTTGGTTATTTAGTTATTTATTTGGTGATTTTCTGTTCTTCTTATGTGGGCACTCAGTACTATGAATTTTTCTTTTAGTACTGCATTCAATGTGTCCCAGAGGTTTTGATACTTTTGTCTCTGTTTTTGTTTGTTTCTAGGAATTTTTTATTTTCTCCTCTTACTTCTTCTATGATCCATTCCTCGTTCAGCAGTGTGGTGTTCAGTCTCCATGTGTTTATGTGGTTATTCTGGGTCTTCTTATAGTTGATTTCTAGTTTCGTTTCATTTTGATCTGAAAAGATGTACGGGATTATTTTACATTTTTTGAATTTACTAGTGCTCGCTTTGTGGCCCAGGATGTGGTCTATTTTGGAGAAAGTTTCATGGGCAGCTTTAAAAAAATGTGAATTCAGCTGCAGTTGGGTGAAATATTCTGTATGTGTCTAATAGGTCCGTTTGGTTTATGATGTTCTTTAAGTCTGAGGCATCTTTACTGACTTTTTGTCTAGAAGATCAGTCTAGTGATGTGAGAGGTTTATTGAAGTCTCCCAGTATTATTGTATTCGGATCTCTGTGACTTTATATCACAAAGTGTTTGTTTTATGAAAGTGGCTGCACCTATATTTGGGGCATAAATGTTGACAATTATTATTCCCTCCTGCTGAATATGTTCCTTTTACTAGTAAAAAATGACCTACTTTGTCTCTTCTGATAAGTTTAGGCTTGAATTCTGATATCATAGTTGCTACTCCTGCTTGTCCTCAGGTTCCACTGGCATGGATTACCTTGTTCCAGCCCTTCACTTTTAATTTGTGAGAATCTTTACTTGTAAGATGTGTTTATTGCAGGCAGTATATAGATGGATTTTTGGTTCTTAATCCATTTTTCCACCTTGTGTCTTTTTATTGGGGAGTTGAGGCCCTTTATATTCAATGTAATTATTGAGAGTGATTTTTGATTCCTGACATTTTGAGTTTTATCTTCTGTTTACGGTGGTGTTTGCTTTTCTTTGCTTAGTTGTTTGCTTCCTGGAAATTATTGTTTCTCTGGTTTTTATGTTTATTTGTTAGTTCTTCTTTGTAGTTCATCTCTGAGTATTTTCTCTAATGCTGGTTTGGAAGACATAAATCCTTTCAGCTTCTGGTTGTCATGGAAGGATTTTATTTCCCCATTGATTTTGAGAGATAGTTTTGCTAGGTAGGAGAATCTTGGCTGCAAGTTATTTTCTTGCAGAGTTTGAAATATGTTGCTCCAGCCCCTCCTGGCTTTCATTACTTGGTTTGGGAGGTTTGGAGTGATTCCAATTGGTTTCACCTTAAATGTTACTTGGTGTTTTACTTTTGCCACCTTTAAGATTCTCTCCTTGGCCTCTATATTAGTCCATTTGGTTATTATGTGGCATGGTGAACCTTTTCTTTGATCTTGTCTAAAGGTGGTTCTATATGTTTCCTGTACCTGTGTGTCAACTTCTTTTTCTATGTTTGGAAAATTTTCTGATATTACTTCCTTGAAGAGATGGTTGATCCCATTGGTTTCAATTTGTAATCCTTATTCTATACCTATGATTCTTAGGTTAGCTCTTTTAAAGATGGCCCAGATCTTGTCAATGTCCAATTCATGCTATCAAATTGTTTTTTCTAAATTATATACTATGCTTTCATTTTCAGATTTGTCATCTTCTAAGAGCAATATTCTATTTTCCATGTCATCTTATCTACTGTTTATATTTTGTATTGATGCCTTCACTTCAATTATTGTATCTTTCATATCTTCACTTTCTTTAAGGCTTCTTTCTGATTCCTGTTCAGGGTGTCAAATTCTTTGTTTATTTGTTCCTTTATTTCTCTCAACCCCTCTCTGAATTCTTTTTGGAAATCCTATATCATTTCTACTATTAAAGATCTGAATTATTCTTCTGGTAATCTTGGCAATTCTGTGTTGGTGAGTTCTATTATTGTGGTATTGTGGATGCTCATTGTTTCTTTGCCATTTTTCCTTCCCATGATTTATATTTTCTTAATTTTATATCTTTGCTGCTTTTGCTAGCTTTTTCTCAATCTATAGATTTTTATTTTCTCTCTGTGAATAGTATCTTGTACTGAGTTGTGGTTACTCTGGGGCTCCTTCTGCCCACTGCAAACCCACATTGGTGGGTTTCAGGTGTTGAAGTCTGGGGCCCTGTTTGACACTTCTCTTATGAGAATTTGGCTTAGAGGTATGAACAGCTTGTTCCCTCTGCATTTTTAGGCCTAAATGTGGGATGTATTGGGCTATTTCTTCTATCAGCCGAAGTAAGTTTATCCGTGGTATCTGGCCATCCTTTCTGGCAGTTCATCTCTCTGATCCAATCTCAGCAGTAGGGATTTAGAGGTATCTGCTGGTATATACAGGGGCAGGTTGTGTTGTGTTCAATGATGAAGTCTGGGTGATGGGAGAGAAACTGCAGTGATGGGTGCAAGAATAGGGTAAAGTAGAAGATATGATCAGTAGAATGAAAGTTTGAGTGTGGTAAGGTAATATATGGTAGAGATTAGAGATAGTGGATATGTGGGGGGATTCTAGTAGTCAATGTAGAGTATTTAGGTGTAGTGATATGAAATGGACTTGATATGAGACAGAAAAAAGAAAAGAGAAATAAAAAGCATTGAAGATAAGAATATCGATAGGAAGGGGAGGACTTGTAAAAGGGATGAGGAAGAGAGCAGACAAACAACAACAACAAAAAATGGCCAATCATCTAATCAAACAAACAAACAAAAAATAAAACAAAGCAATACAAAACAAAAACAGAATGAGAAAAAAAAACCTGCAAGTGTACAAGTACAGAGCAGATTTGGCCTCTGCAGTCCTCTTGGATCTGTGTGGATATTTTCAGCTGTTTAATGTCTACTCACTATAGTATATTTTCAAGCATGTTCTCAACGTTCTTATTTGCTCAGTGACCTATAGTGGTTATGTCCTTTTGTGGACCCAGTTATGGGTCACCTACAGTGGTTAGGACCCTGACCTGATGTCTGTCTGTCTGTCTGTCTGTCTGTCTCTGTGTGTGTGTCTGTGTGTGTGTGTGTGTGTGTGTGTGTGTGTGTGTGTGTGCAGGCATCAAGTTCCACTGGTGCCTCTCTTGCTGCAAGCTTGAGACTCTGAGCTCTCCACAGGGCCTGCCCCTGTGCCACTCTCTATCTACGTAGGCAGCGGGTGTCACTGGGTCTGGACCCAGTCTAAGCCTGGGCTCCACACTTTGCACAGGCCCTGTGTCTGCATCTTTCTCTCTCTGCCTATGCAGGTTATGAGTATCCAGTCTAAACATAGGGCATTCTCCGGGGATCCTGTTATGTCTCCGTGACCTGTGTACTCCGGGCCCCTTCCACACCTTTGTTCCTATCCAACCACAACAAGGATGGGCCAGAGTCTCAACTCTCTCGAGTCTATCATTTGCCACAGGAGCCCCTGCAGCCATGCTGTTAATTTACAACAGAGCACTGCTCTGGCTCTGGAGGAATAGGTGAGCTGAGGTGTTGCTGCCACAGGTTCAAGCCAGATGTCCAGGTGTTGGGTCTCTATCAATCGTGTGGGAATATGCTGCCCAATTAGGGTATGGAGTTCTGTAGCTGCTTAATTCACATCTAGTTGCTGGATTTGCAGGAGGTTGTTAGATGACACAGTGTTAGTAGTCCCAGCACCTTGTGGGTGGGTTAATGGTATGGCTGGCTGCTGCACTGCCCCAGTGCGTGCATAGAGTCCTTTGCTTTTCCCTGGTCTGCTTCCTGGGCTTTGTTTAGCCATGGTTCAATTTTTGTTACTTAGTTCACTTTTTTGCTGCTTTTTTTTTCTTCTATCAAGAAGCTGCTTTTGTGGCAGTTTTTTGTTTGTTTGTTTTGGTGTATGTGTGTGTGTGTGTGTGTGTGTGTGTGTGTGTGTGTGTGTGTGTGTTTGGTTTTTGGGTTTTGGGTTTTTTTGCAGTACTGGGGATTGAACCCAGGGACATTCTACCTCCGAGCTACACCTCCAGTCCTATTTTTTATTGTTTATTTTGAAACAGGGTCTCACTAAGTTGCGGAGGACCTAAGTAGTACAGCAGTTTTGTTTTGTTTTGTTTTGTTTTGTTTTTGCGGTACTGGGGATTGAACTCAGGGGCATTCTACCTCCGAGCTATACCCCCAGCCCTATTTTTTATTCTTTATTTTGAAACCGAGTCTCACTAAGTTGCGGAATGCCTCACTAGGTAGCTGAGGCTGGCCGAGAACCCGGATCCTCCGGTTTCAGCCTCCCGAATGCTGGGATTACAAGCGTGAGCCACCACACCCGGCTAGTACAGCAGTTTTTATTTGAGTTTTACAGCACCTGAGGTGAGGTGAGGTGTTCCTCTCAGTCACCATCTTGCTGATCCCTCTAGAATTTTCTTCAACATCCTTGTTTCTGTCAACAATCTCTTCAGTGTACTCTGTGCTTTTCTATCATGAATTTCCAAATACTTCTAGACTCTGCCCATTACCCAGTTCCATGTGGAAGCCACTTCCACCTTCCTAAAGTATTTCTTACAGCAGTACCCCACTTCCCAGTATCAAAATCTACATTAACTTTCGAGGACTGCAACAACCCATAAACTTAAAGCAACAGAAATGCATTCCCTCATGGTTCTAGAGGTTGAAAGTCTGAAATCAAGGTGTTCTCAAAGTCATACTCCTTCTGATTGCTCATGAAAGAGTCTTTGCCTTTGCCTTTCCCAGCCTTGAGGCATTCCTTGGCTTATGATAGCACAATCCAGTCTCTGCCTCTGCTTTCTCATGGTCTTCTTTTGTGTCTCAGTCATTGTATTTAGGGCCTACCCTAAATCTAGGATGATTTCACCTTGAGATCTTTAACTAATTATATTGGTAAAGACCTTATTTATAGATAAGCTTACATTCTGAGGTTCCAAGTAAAGATGAATTCTTGGAAGACGCTATTCTACCTTCTACAGATGTTGTGGAAAAAATTAACAAGGAAGTGACAACTGATAGAAAATATTTCAAAGTCTGAACCATTAAGGATTGCTATCTATAAGATGTGAGAAACTTGCAAATCAACAAGACAGGAAATCCTATAGAAAATATAGACAAAGGATATGAATAGGCAATCCATAGAAGCAGAAACCCAAGTGAATAAAACTTCTATAATGAGCTATTTGCCTCAGTAACAAGAGAAATCCAAAGTAAACTAAATAGATTCTTCTTTATGCCTATAATATTGGCATGAAAATGTAAGTCACATAGTATTATGAGTTGACAAGAATGTGGAGAAGCGGGGGCCCTGCATAATCTTCATAACCTGCATCCACCTCCCATCTTGATCAGAGTAAGACCAAAGTCATCATCCTGACCCACAAGGCCCCACATTTCCTGTTCAAGTACTGCTCCAACCTCATCTCAGCCACCTCAGCCTCCCTCTCTGCTCTGACCCAGCATCCTCCATCCTGTCCCTCTAATAGTCCCAGGAGACTTAGGGCTTAGGGCTTTGGCACCTGCTGCCTCTATGGTCTGGAATACACTCTCCAGTCTTCTGAATAGTTTAGTCTTGCATTTCCTTGGGGTCTTTGCTCAAGTGTCACCTTTTTGATGAGGCTTCCTCATCACTCTGATAGCATAGGTTGGAGCCCTTCCCTTCTCCTGGTTTATTTTTTTCCCCCAGAGTTAGGATTCTGTGACATACTTCCTATTTTGCTGATTTATCTGTTTATTGTGTATCCCCCTCTTCTAGAATGTGTGCTCAGCTTTGCTCCCTGAAGCATTCTCCCTGTGCCTGGTATATTTTAGGTGCTCAATAAATGTGTTGAGTGAACAATGAATTACTAATATTTACCACGTGGTTATTCCTTACAACAACCATATGAGTTAGTCATTACTAATTCCATTAGATTAACTTGAAGGCTCAGGTTCAGAGGAGTTAGGCGAGCAATGGAGATGATCACACAGCTAGCAAATGACCAAGCCAGGACTTGAGCCCAGCCTGGCTGATTCCAAAACCTGGACTCTCAAACACTTTGCTGTACTCCTGTAAATCACCCACAGAGCCCATAATTCTCACAGGGTAGCCAAGAATGTGCACATCTCAAATCTCTTGCTGCAGGAAATGTAGTTATCATCCCTCTAGATTCAAAACCACATTAGTACAGAGGCCAGGCCTCTCCTGGACTGCTCCCAGCCAATGACTATGCACAGCCAGTGTTAGTGAAGGCCTCTTCTTTTTTTTTTTTTTTTTTT
>PVLC010002854.1:94018-107063 GCA_004027655.1 Graphiurus murinus | reverse complement strand
CCTCCTCCTCCTTCTTCTTCTTGTACTAGGAATGAAACCCAGGGGCACTATACCCATGTGTTACATACCCGTGTGTGTGTGTGTGTGTGTGTGTGTGTGTGTGTGTGTGTGTGTGATGCTGGGGACTGAACCCAGGGGCATTCTACCTCTGAGCTGCACCCCCAGCCCTTTTTATTTTTGCTTTGAAACAGGATCTTGCTACATTGCTGAGACTGACCTCGAACCTGCGATCCTCCTGTCTCAGCCTCTCCAGAACTGGGATTCCAGGTGTATGCCACCACGTCTGGTTACCCCTACTCCTTTTCATATTTTATTTTCAAACAGATTATGTCTAAGTTTTGATGTGGTTACCTGGAACCTGTGGTCCTTCTGTCTCGGCCTCCCAAGTACTGGGATTGAGGTAGGATTGAAGAAATAAAGGAATAGATACATAGAGGAAGGACAAGGAAGTGCAGCCTGCAGCTGGAAGCCTGTGTCAAAATTCCACAATCTCTGGCTTCCTCCTTAAGGCAGACCTGTCACCCTCCCTCCACCATCCAGGCCTGTGAGTCCCAAGTATCTGAGGAATTCCCAAGCCTTTACTAATTATACTGCGCACCGTGAGCCATTCTACACACACCTGAGAACCGGTAATGACCCAAATACCTTAAATTATCTTGGGATTCCTGGACTGATGTCACCCCCACAATACCTCCTCCTACCCACCCCTCATGAAAGTCTCCTGTAAAAGAAAAGCCAGGCCGGGTGTGGTGGCACACGCTTGTAATCTCAGTATTTTGGAGGCTGAGACACGAGAATCGAGGGTTCACGGCCAGCCTCAGCAACTTAGTGAAGCCCTCCGCAACTTAGTGAGACCCTGTTTCAAAATAAAGAATAAAAAAATAGAACTAGGGGTGTAGCTCAGAGGTAGAATGCCCCTGGGTTCAATCCCCAGTACCACAGGAAAAAAAAAAAGAAGAAGAAAAGCCAGGAACCGGGCACAGTGTTGCAGTGTTTCAAAATAAAACGGATGGGGGGTGTAGCTTGGAAGTAGAATGCCCCTGGATTCAAACCTCCCCGCCTACACACACACACACACACACACACACACACACACACACACACACACAGTAGCCATGACCTAAGGAAGTAAGCCCACCGCCCCTCATCCTGGTGAGGGGGTAGAAAAGTAGGCAGATAGAGCCGGAGGGCCACGGTGGAAAAACTTGATTTCCTGAGAGACAACAGATGCTAACTCACTCACAAAACTCCTAAAGAGAGCAGACCTCCCAAATGTCAAGTGATCAGAAGCCTCCTGAGAGTGAGCAGAGCTTCACAGAACTCTGGTCTTTCCTGCTGATGAGCTATCCCAGGGCTTCCCGGGACAGCCCAGGAGATGGTGTCTCAACCAGAGAAGACTCAAGAAGGACACTAAGCAAATCCCAGGAAGCTGCCTCTGAGACCCCAACAGGCAAAGGATACAAAGTATATAAAAAGTATAGAAAGCCCTAGACCAGCCACTCTAAATGGTTTTCTCACTCAGGAATCCCTCCCTTTGGGGAACTTTCCTCTCTCTCGAAGGTCATGTTGGCTTTGAGAGAAAGTGGTGCGTAATTGCTGGCACTCTTTGGTGTGTGTGTGTGTGGGGGGCGGTACTAGGGATTGAACCCAGAGGCATTCTACCTCCAAGCTACACCCCCCAACCCAATTTTATTTCTTATTTGGCTGCTTGCTCAGCCCGGGAACTCCCTTCTCCACCCGGCGGCCCATTTAAATATCAGTCTCTTTTGGTGGCCTCGCCGGCCTCTGCTCTCTCAGTCCCTGGGCTGTGGAGAAGCAGAGACCTTTCGGCTAGCCTGGGAAGTGTAACCAAAGATTCTCCAGGCTGGAACTGGCCCTCTCTGCCCTGGGGCAGAACTGCGCCCGCCCCGCCCCACACCAGCAAAGAGAACTTTTGGAGAAGAGAAAAATACTCATAGAAAAGGGTTCGCCTCTGCCTGGGCTCTCCCCCTCACCGGGAGCCTTCTTAGCCTCCGTGGGAGGTGGGGGGTGCGGGGCGCCGGCCCAGGAATCCGGAGCGTGCACAGGCCGTGGGCTGCTAGCGCGCTGCTCCTCTGGGGAAAGGTTCATTGGGCTCTGTCCGAGCAGCCGCCCTGGGTCGCTCCGATTAGATTGCTAGTAAACGGTTGTTGGCCAGCTCACTGTTTGTGAGGATCAGCCCAGCGGGAGTTGCAGACCAACCACAGGGGCCCCAAATGGCCAAGGGATTAGAGAGAGAGAGAGAGAAGGGAGAGGAGAGAGGAGAGAGGAGAAAGGAGAGAGGAGAGCGGCGGCCCAGGAATGCCCCAGAGGTCAGTCCCCAGGCTGTATGCTCTCCCTGGAGGCCAGAACTATTTCCCCGGGTCGCTGCGTGGGTTATTGTTGAAACACTACAGAATGGCAGCCCAACGGGGGGGGGGGGGGGGGGCGTCGCACAGAACCGAAAGCTTGGGGCTTCTGCAGCTCAGGCTGCAATCCTCTAACAAACGCAAAGTGCTCACGCCTGGTTTGATGTCAGTCTGTGAATTGAGTTCAAGAGGCCCTGACTCCAAGTGCGGGATGTAAAACCAAAGCAATTAGTGCAGCTGTTACCATTGTCTCCTCCAATCTGGAGGGAAGTTACAGGCAGAAAATGGCGAGTATTTCCCCACTTTGGTTTAATCACAGTTTGGAAGCAGGAAGCTCGATTATTCTGTCTTTTGTGTCCCTCACAGGGCTTGGCACGACTGCGCACACAGTACACATCCAATGAACGGGAAGGCCTACTTGACAGCCATTAGCAGAATCAAAACAGAATCCTGTCTGTCGCTTCCCAGCTCCCCTCCCTCCCTCCCTCCCTCCCTCCCTTCCTTCCTTCCATTTTGGAACTGGGGATTAAGCCCAGGGGGGTTCTACCTCCGAACTACATCCCAAGTACTTTTTCTTTTTTTATTTTGAAAAGGGCCTCACTAAGTTGCTGAGGCTGTCCTTGAACCTGTGATCCTCCTGGCTAGGCCTCCCAAGTACTGGGATGACAAGTGTGCCTCACCACTCAGTTCCATTTTTAAATTTTGAAACAGGGTCTCACTAAGTTGCTGAGGATCTCACTAAGTTGTTGTGGCCGGTTTGAACCCAGATCCTCTGTCCGAGCTTCCCAAGCACTGGGATTACAGATGCCTGCCAACAGGCCGGCTCCAGGATCGAGTTTTGACCTTGATTTTCCCAAGTACTGGGATCACAGGTGTGCGCGGGTTACAACACTGGCAGCAGGCAGGCAGCAACTACGAATGACTTCATTGTCTGACAGCCAGGTGTCATTTCGACTCCAAGGCCTCCGGGCCTGACACCTTCCCCAGGACACTTGCTGACGCAGCAACCGGCAGGGGAGTCACGTTTGACTACTTTACCCGCCTTCGCTTGTCCACTGCTCCCGGACGTGTTTGCTGTGGTTTGGCACGCCAATAATAGCTGACATTTACCAGGTCTTACAATGTGCCAGGCCAGGTGTTAGGCACTTCCAGATGCAGCTCGTTTCATTTCAGCCTCAAATCTGTTAGGTTTGAGTAGTTTAGACTTTTTTTTTTTTTACTAGGGTTTTTTGATACTAGGGGTATTCTACCACTGAGCTACAGCCCTAGCTCATTTATTTTATTTGTTTTTGTAGTACTGGGGATTGCACCCAGGGCTATTCTACCTCTGAGCTACACCCCCAGCCCTATTTTATTCTTTTTTTATTTGGAAACAGGGTCTCACTAAGCTGTGGAGGGTCACTCGAAGTTGCTAAGGCTGGCTATGAATCTGCAATCCTACTGTGTCAGTCTCCTAAATACTGGGATTTCGAGCATGCACCATCACACCCAGCTTTCCTTTTTTTTTTTTTAATTTTTAAACAGAGTCTCACTAAGTTGCTAAGGGTCTCACTAAGTTACTGAGGCTGGCCTTGAAACCATGAGCCTCCTGTCTTAGCCTCCCAAGTACCAGGATTAGAGGTATGCACCACCAGTGAGCAGGGAGTAGGTCTTTCGATTTTGTGCTGGTAATGGCTATGCTACTATCACCCTGAAGTATTAAATTAATATGTGCTCAATAAATATTTGAGTAAATAAATGAGCAGAAGTCTCTGGTTTCCGAAGAGCTTCCCCAAGGCCTCCCTCGGGCAGAATAACATGTTTGGGGCCGCTGCTTTGAGGAGGAGACTTTCGACAGATGTTCGAGGGCAATTAGGTTGTGCTTGACATTTTCAAGCACAATTGAGTCCCTCTTCAGGAAAGTAGAGAGCAGATCACAAGTGAAATTACCTTCCCTGCTCTGCAGAACGTGAGTTAGCTTTGCTCCTGCAAGTAACCCCAGGAGAAAGGCTCCGCATCCAGGGAGCAAGGCCGCTGCCTCCGGCCTGGGGTCAGGGGAAGAAGATCCGGAGGGCCCAGAAATGCAATCTTGCAATGGGGTTTCCATTTTTATTGCAGGGTCACTTCAACTCCATGCCTCCGAGGCTCCATTTTTGAAATGGGAGCTGCTCTATTTGGGATGTCAAATGTCTCCCCAAGGCGCTACTCTGCTGGGAGGCGGTGGGACCTTGGGGGAAGCTCTTGCTTCATCAAAGGCATGCTACTGAAATGGATTGTGCGACCCAGGCTTTCTCCTCCTCCTCCTTCCGGTCCTCCTCCTCCCCTTCCTCCTCCTCCTCTTCCTCCTTCTCCCCTTCCTCCTCTTCCTCCTCCCCCTCCCCCTCCTCCCCCTCCCTCCCCCTCCTCCTCCCCTCCCCTCCTTCTCCTCCAGTTGAACCCAGGGGCTTTCTTCCTATGAGCTACACACCCAGCCCTATTTTATTTTTTCTTTGGAAACAGGGTCTCACTGGGTTTCTGAGAGACTCCCTACATTGCTGAGGCTGTCCCTGAACCTGTGATCCTCCTGTCTCAGCCTCCCAAATTCTAGGATTACAGGTGTGTGCCACCACACCCAGCCTTTATTTTTTTCTTTTGTGAAACAGGGGCTCCTTAGGTTGCTGAGGGTCTGTCTAAGTTGCTGAGGCTGGTCTCAAATCCTCCTGTCTCAGCCTCCCAAGTACTGGAGTTACAGATGTGCGCCACTGCACCTGATGTCTCTGTTTCCTTACTCTGCTTCCTAGCTTATGATTTACTCACTGCCCCACTCTTCTGTCTCGATGTGCTGCCTTGCCTTGTCAGAGGTCTGAGCAATAGGACCACCCAGTCTAGGACTGGAAACTCCAGAGATATGAGCCAAAAGAACCCTTTTCTCTTCATAAGTTATCTCAAGTATTTCATTATAGTAATGCAAAGCTAACATGGGGGCCGTCTCCCTGGCTTGCTTCTTATTTCCAAAGCAAAAGACCGAATCCAAGTGGTTCGAAGCCCACAGAGGCTTAGTTGATGGCAACGGTTGTCTCCAGAAGTTGGGCTGTAGCCATGCAAAGAGGTATAATGGAAGCGATTCAGGTAAAACAGATCGGAGAGGGCGATGAGGAACTGCTGAAGGCAGATTTGCTTGTTTTGGGTAGGAAGGTTGCAGGACAGATTATTTGCTTATGATGTACTTTTGGATTTTATAATTCAAATGGTGCTTTAGAACCATTTTTAGTACACTCCTACAAACGTACATAAGACCAAAAGTAATGAGGTAAGGCCCTGAAGAGTCAGCTAGTGGCTGGGAAATAAGAGCAGCCATTGAAATGAGAAAATGACTAATATACAGCTTAGGCCAGGACAGCACAGTTTCAAGAGCCCCATTCCCTGCTCTTGTAGCTATTTTCGAAAACAATCTGGCTGAGTGCTGTAGCTGGTTAGAGGTGGAGAGGTGGCCTGCTTTGTGGCATTTGGGCTTGCTTAGCACTGTACTTTGGAAGAATTACATCTGCTTTGCCAAACACCGCCTTGTAGTTCCATTGCATGCCTGTGGTGTGTGTGTGTGTGTGTGTGTGTGTGTGTGTGTGTGTGTGTTACTGGGGATGGAACCCAGAGGCATTCTACCTTCAAGCTACACCCCCAGCCCGATTTCATTTCTTATTTGGAAACGGGGTCTCGCTAGGTTGATGAGTCTTACTACTTGCTGAGGCTGTCCTCGAACCTGCGATCCTCCTGTTTCAGCCTCCCAAGTACTAGCATTACAGGCTTGAGCTCTCCTGGCTGGCTACCCCCAGCCCTTTTTATTTTGAAACAGGGTCTTGCTAAGATGCTTAGGCTTTTTTTTTTTTTTTTTTCCTGTACTGAGGATTGAACCCAGGGGCATTCTACCTCTGAGCTACACCTCCAGCCTTATTTTTAATTCTTTATTTTGAAACAGGGTCCCACTAAATTGCAGAGAGCCTCACTAAGTAGCTGAGGCTGGCCGCAAACCTGCAATCCTCCTGTTTCAGCCTCTCAAGTACAGGGATTACAGGCTTGAGCCCTTCTGGCTGGCTACCCCCAGCCCTTTTTATTTTTATTTTTACTTTTTTTTTTTTTTTTGCCGTACTGAGGATTGAACTCAGAGGTATTCTACCTCTGAACTACAGCCCCAGCCTTATTTTTATTCTTTATTTTGAAATAGGGTCCCACTAAGTTGCGGAGGGCCTCACTAAGTAGCTGAGGCTGGCTGGGAACTTTCGATCCTCTTGTCTCAGCCTCCCAAGGACTGGGATTACAGGTGTGCTCCGCGGTGCCCAGCTGTGTCCTACTTTTAATATTGCGGGCCTGTTTGGAAGTGGGAGAGAAGTGGGAAGCACGTCGGTTTGGGAGTCCCAGGGATTTGGGATCTGCTCCCCGCTAGCATCTCCGATTAACTTTATAAACCTGGACAAATTGCTTCGCATCTCGGAGCTGCACTTTCCTTGTCTGCAAACTTGAGACTAATAGTCCTCGGCCCACCAAAGTGTTGTGAGCATCCCAGGAGGTCCCGGATGTCAAGTGCCCGGGTCCGTGTTTGGCAGAGGGTGCGATCCCCAAGAAGGTTAATTCCCTTCCCCTCCGAGTGAGTGCAAGTTAGGAGGAGTCAGCGACGAGGGCCCACCGGGCCTCACAGCGTCAGCAAAAACGACCTAATGACCGACCGCGCAAACCCAGACTCGTTCTGAGTGCATTGTCTCGCTCAGGGCGGAAGTGCGCGTGCGCGCGCGCGGGTGACAGCTTGCTGGTGAGAGTCAGGGTGGGAAGGAGGATAACAGGAAGGCTGGCGAATCTGAACTGTGAGCTAACTACGGGGAGATAAAGAGCTGCAGGATGCGATCCAGCATCGAAGCGGGAGCTAATTACATTCCTGGCACGCTGTCCTCCGCCGCCGCTGCAGTCTACTCCAGGTCTGTCTTCCCTCTGCAGAGAGGGGAGCCACCAGGACCTGGAAGCGATGGGAATACCGATCTCTAACATTTGAAGAGCTCTTTATGATCTCAATATATTCAATGTATGTTCACACCCATTATCCCGTTTCATTTTCCATTCTCAGTGTAATCAAGTGAGGTAAACAGGGCAGATATTATCCCCTTTCTGGTGAAGAGGGAAAATAGAGCTCGCCGAGGTTAACAGCAATTCTGTAGCAAAATTGAGATGAAAACCTTTGTCCCCTGACTTCTAAATCAGTCTCCTTTCCACCGAACCACTTGGTAGCTTCAATGGTTTTGGTCTAAACGGAATATATTTGAAAACATAAACAGAGCATACTATTTTGTTATATAACACCCCAGCTGCTGGGGCTGGTTTTGATGAAGCTTGAAGAACAGCAGAAGAGGGTGGGAGGTAGCCAAGAGAGTCAAATGAGTGCCGCATTTCGAGGTGTTCCAAAAAAGCAACAGAAAGCCAGGCATGGTGGCGCGCGCCTGTAATCCCAGTACTTGGGAGGCTGAGAGTGGAGGATGGTGAGTTCCAGACCAGCCTCAGCAACGTAGTGAAACCCTGTTTCAAAATAAAAAACAAAGTGGGGCATGGTGGTTCAGGCTTGTAACCCCAGGATCGCAGGTTCACAGCCAGCCTCAGCTACTTAGTGAGGCACTCTGCAACTTAGTGAGACCCTGTTTCCAAATAAAGAATAAAAATAGGGCTGAGGGTAGAGTTCAGAGGTAGAATACCTCTGAGTTCAATCCCCAGTACCACAAAAAAAAAAAAAAATAGAAAAGAAAAGGGTTGGGGGTATGGAATGGAGGTAGAAGGTGCCTCGGTTCAACTTGTAGTAACACACACACACACACACACACACACACACACACACACTAGCAACAGAGAGTGCTCAGAGCATTGAGTGCAGTGACACTCATTCTTCAGCCCTTAGTGTATTGTGGCTTTTACATTATTCCTTAACTCCAATGACAAAATCCAGCCTTGGGGCCTTGTCCCCTAACACTGGTCGCTTGGTCCTTCAGTGGGTCTCCCAACCTCTTGCTTCCTTCCCCCCCGCCCCCCCCATACTGCCTGACGCCTTCTCCCCCTCAGTTCATACTAATATCGCTTTTATCTCTGTCTAATCCTCTACTAACCTTTCAATTTTGCCGCATGGAATTCCCATTCATTAGAAGCAATCTCAGCTACATAAATAAAATAATATGACAGAAGACACACTGCAAATAACAACTGACAAAGATTTATTATTATTGCCCTCTACATGTTTACTCCTACTTCTGCCATCCCAACCTTGCCTGAAACCTGAGAATTCTTTGCTTTGATGATATTGCTTCCTGCCAAACTTTCTCATTGGTAACGTGGTGTGTGTGTGTGTGTGTGTGTGTGTGTGTGTGTGTGTGTGTGCGTGTCACTGGGAAATAAACCCAAGGGCATTCTATCTCCCACCTACACACTCAGCCCTTTGTATTTTTTCTTTTTTTTTTTACTTAGAAACTGGGTCTTGCAAGCCGGGCGTGGTGGCGCACGCTTGTAATCCCAGCATTCGGGAGGCTGAGACCGGAGGATCCCGGTTTGCAGCCAGCCTCAGCTACCTAGTGAGGCACTCCACAACTTTCAAAATAAAGAATAAAAAAAAATAGGGCTGGGGGTATAGCTCGGAGGTAGAACGCCCCTGAGTCCAATCCCCAGTACCGCAAAAAAAAAAAAAAAAAAGAAACTGGGTCTTACTAAATTGTGGAGGCTGGCCTTGAACCTGAAATCTTCCTGTCTCAGCCTCCCAAGTACTGGGGATTGCAGGCGTGCACCACCACACCCTATAGTAACAGTCTTGACCAGGTTGTGTGCGAGGTGAGGAGGGAGGGTGGTGCTGAGCAAACATTCTTCCCACGTCCCAGATCACAGGAGTCAGTAAACTTCCTGCTTCTCATATGATTTTGTGCAACAGGGAAAGAGCCGGAAGCAGTGACACGATTGAACAAACCAGCAAGAGAGAGAGAGAAGAGAGAGAAATGCATGAAAAGGTCCCAGAGGAACCAGAGGAAGCTGGGTGCAGTGGCACACATTGTAATCTCAGTAGTTGGGAGGCTGAGGCAGGAGGATCACGGGTTGGAGGCCAGCCTCAGCCGCTCAGCAAGACCTTGTTTCAAAATAGCAAATAAAAGGGCTGGGGGTGTAGTTCAGAGGTAGAACAGCCCTGGGTTTGATCCCCAGTGCCCCCTCCCCGCCCATAAAAGGGCAAGTCCCATAGGTGATGAGGAGAGACTGTTACAAGGTCTTGGGCAGAGGTGTTGATCTAAGGGAGGAATAAAGGATTTTGTTTGGTCTGGAGATGATGGAGAGGAGAGACTGAAGGAATTCCAAGGTAGAGAAGTTTCCAGGGATAGCAGTGGCCACCTTTGCAGGAAAGCAGCAGCTGCAGGTATTTGCTGAAGAATTAATGGCGCCACCTCTCACGCTCCCAAAGGGCAAAGTCTTACCCACCACTTATGTCTCCTTTAGCAACTTAGCAAGTAATCAAGCTAGGAAGAAATGATAAAAGGCACCGAGCTTTCAGCCTTCCTCCCTTTCCAATCACCCTTCATTGCACTTATTACTTTGCTGTACTTATGCTTAATTAACTGTGGCACCCATTAGGCTGTGAGCAACTTGAAAGGCGTTCCAGAGCCTTCTGTGTGTCTCCAGGGGCTAGCACGGGGCCCAGTGTGCAGTAGGCACTCTGGAATGGTTTTTTGAATGAGAGCTACTAGGGTGATGTCTCTCTCTCTCCCTCCCTCTCTCCCTCTCTCCTTTTCCCTCTCCCTCTCTTGAAGATAGGGATTGAACCTGGAGGCATTCTACCTCTGAGCTATACTCCCAGTCCTTTTTGTGTGTGTGTGGTACTGGGGATTGAACTCAGGGGCATTCTACCTCTGAGCTATACCCCCAGCCCTATTTTTATTCTTTATTTTGAAACAGGGTCTCACTAAGTTGCGGAGTGACTCACTACGTAGCTGAGGCTGGCCTCAAATCCGGATCCTCTGGTCTCAGCCTCCCAAATGCTGGGATTACAAGCGTGCGCCACCATGCCTGGGTCCCAGTCCTTATTTTTTATTATTTATTTTTGTACTGGAGCTTGAACCCAGGAGTAGTCTACCTCTGAACTACACCTCTGGATCTTTTGGGAATTTTTACTTTTTATTTTGGAGCAGGGTCTCACTAAGTTGCCAAGACTGGCCTCAAGCCTGCAATCCTCCTGTCTCAGCCTTGCAAGTACTGAGATTACAGGCCCACAGCACCACACCAGGTGTTTTCATCCTTCCTGGCATTTCTCAGACAACTAGTTGAGCAGAGTCTATTCACCTGCTCTGATTGGTCCAGCTAGATGGGTAAAAATGAGTTTCCTACCCAGCATGGTGGCGCACGCTTGACATCCCAGTACTTGGAAGACTGAGACAGGAGGATCCGGGTTCACGGGCAGCCTCAGCTACTTAGTGAGGCCCTCCGAAACTTAGTGAGACCTAGTTCCCAAATAAAGAATGGGAAAGATGACTACAGGCATCAGGAATCAGCGAGAGCTCACCCATCCACTGTAGGCTCAAGGATCAAAGGTCAAAGCCATGATCGACTAATTAACACACTACTTGGGGTTTAAATGTCGGAGGAGTGGAACTGATGTGACAAGGACATAGTCTCTGATCTTCCCAAGCTTGTAACTTAGGTGTTACAAGCTGCTAATGGCTTAATGTCTTCTGTCTCATAGGCAATACTCTCATTTTCACAGGAACCCTTAGAAATCGTAAGGACAGGAACAGGGAAAATAGGTTTGCCACTATGATAGGGTCTGTGAGACAGAGCTTTCCAGAAGAAGCCCTTCCTCCTGCCTGGGATATTTTGTTTGTTTGTTTGTTTTGTTTTGTTTTGTTTTTTGGTACTGACGATTGAACCCAGGAGCATTCTACCTCTGAGCTATATCCCTCAGCCCCCCCTCCCCCGCCCGCCTTTTTGGAAACAGGGTCTCACTAAGTTGCTGAGGCTGGTTCGAACCTATGATCCTCCTGTCTCAGCCTCCCAAGTACTGGGATTACAGGCATGTATCACCATGCCTGGCTATCAGAAACCTTTTTTATATTATTATATTATTATATTATTATTATTATTATTATTATTATTATTATTATTATTAGTTCTAGAAATTGAACCCAAGCCGGGCATGGTGACACACGCTTGTAATCCCAGGACATGGCAGGCTGAGACTGGAGAATCCCGGTTCGAGGCCAGCCTCAGCTACTTGTGGGCCCTCTGCAACTTAGTGAGACCCTGTTTCAAAATAAAGAATAAAAATAGGACTGGGGGTATAGCTCGGAGGTAGAATGCCCCTGGGTTCAATCCCCAGTACCGAAAAAGAAAAGAAAAAAAAGGAAGAAATTGAACCCAGAGGCATTCTACCTCTGAGCTACATCCCCAGCCCTATTTTTTTTTTTAATTTGGAAACAGGATCTCCCTAAGTTATTGAAGGTCTTGCAAAGTTTCTGAGCCTGGCCTTGAGCCTGCAATTCTCCTGTCTTGGCCTCCCAAGTACTAGGATTCCAAGAGTGCGCTACCATGCTCGGCTTCACACAAACTGTTATTGGTGCAGCGCAGTTATACAGCATAGTGAGGTTCGAAGTGATCCATATGTGCTCACAGCATTGGTGTGTGTCCTTGCTCCCAGCATAGGTTAATGAGATTGTTAAAGATACCTTCATACATGAACATAACATTCTTTTTTTTTTTTTTTTTTTTTTTTTTTTTTTTTTTTTTTTGCGGTACTGGGGATTGAACTCAGGGGCATTCTACCTCTGAGCTACACCCCCAGCCCTATTTTTTCTTCTTTATTTTGAAACCGAGTCTCCCTAAGTTGCGGAGTGCCTCACTAGGTAGCTGAGGCTGGCCTCGAACCCGGATCCTCCGGTCTCAGCCTCCCAAATGCTGGGATTACAAGCGTGCGCCACCACGCCCGGCTTGAACATAACATTCTTTGAACTGATCTCTTCCTCAATTCTCCCTTTCAGCCGAAATACAGATAGCCAAGAAATACATGAAAAAAAAAATTCAACTTTAGTAACAATCAGGGAAATGCAAATCTATCTCCAGTTAGAATGGCAATCATCACGAATATAAACAATAAGCTGGATCCGTGGTGGCACATGCCTGTAATCCTAGTACTTGGGAGGCTGACACAGGAGGATAGCAAGTTTGAGGCCAGCCTCAGCAACATAGCAAGACCCTGTTTAAAAAAAAAATACAAGCCGGGCATGGTGGCCCACCCCTGTAATCCCTGTACTTGGGAGGCTGAGATGTGAGCATCACAGGTTTGAGGCCAGCCTCAGCAATTTAGCAAGACCCTGTTTTGTTTTTTTTAAAAAAGAGCTAGGAGCCAGGCATGGTGACACACGCTTGTAATCCCAGCATTTGGGAGGCTGAGACCGGAGGATCCGGATTTGAGGCCAGAACCTAGTGAGGCCCTCCAAAATTTAGTGAGACCCTGTTTCAAAATAAAGAATAGAGCCGGGCGTGGTGGCGCACGCTTGTAATCCCAGCATTCGGGAGGCTGAGACCAGAGGATCTGGGTTCGCGGCCAGCCTCAGCTATCTAGTGAGGCACTCCGCAACTTAGTGAGACCTGGTTTCAAAATAATGAATAAAAAATAGGGCTGGGGGTATAGCTCGGAGGTAGAAGGCCCCTGAGTTCAATCCCCAGTACCG
>PVLC010002854.1:8460-93918 GCA_004027655.1 Graphiurus murinus | reverse complement strand
ACCCTGTTTCAAACTAAAAATAGAATAGGGCTGGGGAGGTAGCTCAGAGATAGAATGCCCCTGGGTTCAATCTCTAGCGCCAAAAAACAAAACAAAGCAAAAAGAAATAGAAAGAGCTGGGGGTGTAGCTCAGAGGTAGAACGCCCCTGGGTTCAATCGCCAGTACCATAAGAAGGAAGGAAGGAAGGGAGGGAGGGAGGATACAAACACTAATAAATGCTGGTGAGGGTGTGGGGAAGTAGGGACTCCTGTGCCTCTTGTACACTGGTGTAACTTAGTACAAGCACTCGAGTTCAGAATGGCAGTTCCTCAGAAGACTAGGAATGGCCCCACCATATGAGCAGCCGTGCCACTCCTCCGTATCTTTCCAAAAGAATTAACGTCTCCCGTGTTTAAGAAGCCATTTGATGCACCCTCAACACAGACTCTGTGGGTTTCTTTTTCTGACCACAGACACTGTGTTTTTGTATGTGCAGGCTAAATGCTTTCTCTAGAGATGGAAAGAAAAATAAAGAGGAAGCAAAGATTATTCCAAGTGCTCCCTGTGATCTGGGCAAGTCCAACCGCAGTCAGCATGAGAGCGGGGGCGACGCCCCCCCCTCTGGCGCATTCTGAGCCTCCTCCCTCCCCTAGACCTTGCCTAGGGTTTGTAGGGTGCGCCCGCGAGAGCCTGGTTCCCATGTGCTTGGTGTGCGTGTGTCACAGGTGTTCCATGTCTGTGCCAGCCCAAGCGACTCCTTTTCTTTTTTTGCTACTGGAGATTGAACCCAGGTGGGTTCTTCTACCTCTGAGCCACACCCACAGCTTCTTTTATTTTGAAACAGGGCCTCACTAAATTGCTGCGGCTGGCCTCGAACCCGTGATCTTCCTGTCTCAGCTTCCACAGTATGCCGCCGTGCACAATTTCTTGGAATGCCCGCCCTGGTCTTTCTTCCACCCAACTCTCCCGCCCCAGGCATCCCCTGGGCCCAGAGTCTGGATGGTGTTGATGAACCCCGGAGCTGCCAGCGCTACCACTGGGCCCCACAGCCAGGGTCAGGCCTGGGCTAGGCTGGGCAGCCGCAGGTGCTCTGTGGAAGGCAGAGCCACTGAAAAGCTGATGTGCTTCCAGAACCCCCTCAGAAACCAGAGACCGTCTCTCTTCACCTGCACGGAGTGGATGCTAGTGTGTGGACCAGACAGGAGGGTTGCTTACACGGCTCTGCGACCCAAGAGACAGAGGATCCCGAGGCCCAGCCAATCAGGGGAGCTTTCGGCAAGGGAAGCTGCCGGGCTGTCTCGAGCAGGAGAGCAGCAGCGAGTTAGGGGTCTGCGGCACCATTTTTATAGCAGGCAGAGCAGGGGAGGGGGAGTGCTTAGTTTGGGAAACAGCCAGGCTCGAGTGCTCACACGTGGTGGGCGCTGACCTTCGTGCTCAAGGTTGGAGTGTTTCTGCTCCTGCAACTGCTCCCTAGGTGGGGTCAGACTGCCCCATTTGGACTTGTTAGGGTGCACGTGCATCTATTATTTTTCCTGCCTGAGGTTCCTCGTGTCACCCACCGGGCCCCATGGACCCCTGACCTAACAAAAGCCTGAGGAAGGGGGCAGTAGGTCCCATCTTTCTCGTCAAAAAGAAATCAGCTGGGTGTGATGGTGCAGGCCTGTGATCCCAGTACTTAGGAAGCTGAGGCAGGAGGAATGCAGGTTTGAGGCCAGCCTCAACCATTTAGTGATGCCCTCAGCAACCTATCAAGACCCTGTTTTAAAACAAATTCAAAAGGCTGGAGGTGAAGCTTGGAAGTCGAATACTCCTGGGTTCAATCCTCAGCATCACACACACACAGACACACACACACACACACATACACACGCACACACTAGGCTTATTTCTAGCCTTTTACTAAAACCACCAGCTGAAGTTTTAAAAATTTCATCTTACACACACACACACACACACAGGTTGTAGCTGGGTCTTTTCAATAGATACTATTGAAAACTTCAATAATGACAATAATGAGCTGTGTGACCACCGTTAAACAATAACGTATTGTGCACCTTAAAGTTGCCAGAAGAATAGATTCTTACCACAAAAATGGTAAGTTGGTGAGTGACGGATGTGTCTATTAGCTCCACTGACTCCTTGTACAATGTACACAGAGATCCAAACATTACATTGTACTCCACAAATATGCATAATTACTATTTGGCAGTTAAAATAAATGTTAATTAATTAATTTATCTATTTCTTTGCAGAACTGGGGATTGAACCCAGGGGCATTCTACCTCCAAGCTACACCCCCAGCTCTATTTTTTTCTTTTCTTTCTTTCTTTCTTTTTTTTTTTTTTTTTTTGCAGTACTGAGGATTGAACCCAAGGGTATTCTACCTCCGAGCAACACCCCCAGTCCTATTTTTTATTCTTTATTTTGAAACAGGGTCTCACTAAGTTTTGGAGAGTCTCACCAAGTAGCTGAGGCTGGCGCGAACCTGGATCCTCCTTGTCTCAGCCTCCCAAGTACCAGGATTACAAGCACGCACCACCACGCCCGGCTTAAATGCTAATTTAAAAAAAGCTTTCTTCATAAGAAAGATCACAAAAGTTAAAAAACAAAACAAAACAAAAAACACCTGAGTAATAACAATTCTTAGTCCATTAGGCACTTTTTTATTTATTTGCTTTTGTTATTTGTTTTTTGGTTTGGGGCTTTTTTTTGGGGGGGGGAGGGTACTGGAATGAAACCCATAGGTAGCATTCTATCTCCAAGCAACATCCCCTGCCCGATTTTATTTATTTACTTTTTATTCAGAAACAGGGTCTCACTAAGTTGCTGAGGGTCTTGCTAAATTGCCAAGGCTGGCCTTGAACCTGTGACCCTCCTGTCTCAGCCTCCCAAGTAGTGGGATCACAGACTTGCGCTACTACGCCAGGACACTGAGATTTTTCTTACACGAGCGATCTGAGGGGGGGTGTGGATGGGACACAGGGGTCACTGGCAGAGCGCCTTGGGTCCGAGACTGGACCTTGAGCAGCAATGCCAATTCTAGAGCAGTGTTTCAACGTTAACACAGAAGCGGAACCCTGGCCCGGCCCGCGGCCACCGAAGGGCCCTGCCAGCTGCTGGCTCTGAAGTGGCTTTGGATCTGGGAAGTCGGGCCCAGGCTCCGCTCGCTCGCTCAGCTCGGCAGCTGGTATTGATCTCCGGGCTCTTTTGTCTCCTCCTCCCCAGTGGAAGCCTCTCCTCGCCCTCCCTCTCTCCCTCGCTTGCTTCACGGGCTCTTCCGCCTGGCTTTCCTCCTCGGCCTCTAAAGAATCCAAATCCCGGAGAGCTTCTATGGCTGGCCGGCCGGCTGGCTCCGGTGGTTCTGCGAAGCCGTCCTTGCGCTCTCCGCCTTTGCCCAGTCAAGGGTGTCTCTGCCTGCGGTCGGGGGGATGCGGCTAGTGCTGGGCATGATTGCATAGCCACACCGAGCTGCTGGAGTGAGCCAGTGAGCAAGCGAGCGAGCAAGCCGGGAGGAGGAGGAGGGAGGGGGAGGAGGGGGAGGAGGAGGAGGAGGAGGGAGACAGGGAGGTGGAGAGGCAGGGAGAGCGCACAGAGCAGCTGCCGGCAGGCATCCCTGTCTCGGGGACTTCTTTGCTGATTCACAGAGCCCATCGGTCCAGCCCGGCCTCCCAGCTCCCGCCGGCCGGCCACCGGCTTCTCGGACAGACCCAGATCCGAAGGTAGGCCACAGAGCAATGGTCCCCAAGCGTCGCTCGGGTTCAGCGGGCTGAGGGGAAAGCACTGAAGGAGAGGGAGGCTCAGAGTGCCTGTGTGTGTGTGTGTGTGTGTGTGTGTGTGTGTGTGTGTGTGTGTGTGTGTGCCTGTAGGTGCCTTTGGGGGAAAACTTGCATTAAAAAAATGTTCCTAATGAAATAGCCACTGCTTAGATTCCAGAAAAAGAAAAAGAAAGAAAGAAGGCTGCCCAGGAATGGAAACTCGAGTAGTCCACTGGAGCAACTGTGATGAGAGCTGAGCGAGAGCGAGGTCCCGGCTGTGCTCCTGGGAGCCCAGAGCGGCGTTTCTCTCCCTTTCTCTCGCCGAGGTTCTCAATGACATGCTTTCTGTCCAAGGGTAGATTTCCTGGTGAGAGGGAACGGAAGGGATGTGGAAGGCGCCGGCAGGAGAGGGAGAAGAGAGGAGGCGCAGGACCCGGGAGCAGATCTGGGGATCAAATGAGAATGCCGGCGGGCGGGCGGGCGGCCAGCAGGCTGGACTCCGGAGTTCCTCTCTGAAGTGTGGCCGGCCGCCCTGACCTAAGCGCCGCCGGCCGGAGGGCTCAGCCCCTCTTTGCAGCCGCCTCGGGGCTGCCCGTGTTTCCCCCGTGGTCTCTCTCCTCCTTGCCTTCCCCCGTGGCTTCCTTTCGGGCCCTGGAAGCAGAGGCGTCCCTCCACTCTTGGGAGCGCAGCTCGGAGGGTCTGGACAGGGCTGACTTCCAGCGGGGTCTGACAGCCGGCTGCCTCCTGCTCTTCCTGTCTGTGCAAGCGTCAGCCGGGAAGTGGCCTGAGTTTCCCCTGCCTTGGGTGGGCAGGTAGAGACAGGCCTCACAGGTGCTGGGGCCGAGCGAGCAGGTGGCGGGCTGGGGTGGGGTGGAGGACGACGAGGATGACAGCAGCAGCTGCCACCGCCACCGCTGGTGGCTTCCTTCGGTCACCAGCATGGCGCATGCCATCTAGAAAAGAACATACTTTTTCTCTTATGTTTTCCTTTTGATTGTTCAAAAGAACAAAGACTGTTAAAAGACTCTGTGTCTACCGCGCTGTAGCCCCTGACTTTCCCAAAGGAATCCTTGTTTGAAAGGCCCTTAAGTAACCTTTCCAAAAATGCCCAGTGGATCAGGCGCAACAGTGCACGCCTATAATGCCAGTGCTTGGGAGGCTGAGATAGGAGGATCGCAGCTTCAAGGCCAGCCTCCGCAATTTAGTCAGGCCCTCCGAAACTTAGCAATATCCTGTTTCAAAATTAAAAAATAAGCTGGGCGTGGTGGTGCACACCTGGAATCCCATTACTTGAGAGGCTGAGACAGGGGGATTGCAGGTTTGAGGCCAGCTTCAGCAACTTAGTGAGACTCTGTTCCCAAATAAAAAATAAATAAAATAGCTTGGAGGTAGAATGCCCCTGACTGGGTTCAATCCCCAGCACCACAATAAAATAAAAATAAAAATAAAAAGGGCTGGAGGTGTAGATCAGAGGTAGACCACCACTGGATTCAATTTCCAGCACCATGCACACACACACACACACACACACACACACACACACACAAATACGGCTGGGGGTGTGGCTCGGAGGTAGAATGCCCCTGGGTTCAATCCCCAGTACTGCAAAAGAAAAGAAAAGAAAAGAAAAGTTTGGGTGGGGAGATAATGTCCTGGTTTTGCATCAATATTGAGCCCTATTTTCCCTGGGATGACAGGTGTCTGCGTGACCAGTCTGGTGTCCTGCAAACAGCTGCCATGGGTTGGGGGCACACGGGAGGAGCTCCTCTCCCATGCTTTGGGCCCCAAACAGCGCCCTGCCACAGGAAGCAGCAGACTTAGCAAAAGCCCAGAAGCCAGATGCAGAGAACACATCTGGTGTGCAGCTCTCTAAACCACATCTGCTCGCTTGGGAGCTTTGGATGTTGGACCTGCCACCAGGCCACCTAGGATGGGGTCTCGCTAATGAAACCTGAGGAGACAGCCTTAGGAACTTGCCAGGGATGTCCCGGTGCTGTGGCGCACACCTGGAATCCCAGTACTTGGGAGGCTGAGACGGGAGGATCACAGGTTTGAGGACAGCCTCAGCAATTTAGTCATACCGTGTTTCAACATAAAAAATCAAAAGGGACGAGGGTGTAGCTCGGAGGTAGAACACCCCTGGGTTCCATCTCAGTGACACACACACACACACACACACACACACACACACACACACACACACCCGAGCATGCGTGCATGAAACTTATCAGGGATACTTACTCAGAGAAACCCCAAACCTGGAAGAAATAGTCACATGGAAAAAACTTGTAAAATAGTCCAGGCCACACTGCATTTTATTTTATTTTATTTATTTATTTATTTTTTGTGGTACTGGGGTTGAACCCAGAGGTATTCTACCTTCAAGCTACACCCCCAGCCCAATTTGTTTCTTATTTGGAAGCAGGGTCTCGCTAGGTTGACAAGAGTCTCACTACCTGTTGAGGTTGTCCTCAAACCTGTGATCCTCCTATCTCAGCCTCTCAAGTACTAGGATTACAAGTGTGCACCACCACACCCGGCCCACACTGCATTTTAAACATGATCAACTCAAGAGATGAAAGATCGTTTTCTCCGTCCCATAACTGGTGGGTTTCTCCAATTGTCTTCTGATCCCAGCCCCCAGCCCCCAGCCCCCTGCTTGTCTAGTCTCAGGGAAATGAAGCCAATTTAAGGAATAATCCTTTAACTTGGAGTCCAATATTTGTATTTAATACATTTATTATTTTGTTATATCCCAAATTGTCACCTTTCCTTTCATCGTGGGATGTTACATTTTCTAAATTAATTCATTTCATTTTATTCTTTGTGTGTGTGTGTGTGTGGAACTGGGGATGGAACCCAGGGGCCTTCTACTTCCCGACTACACCCCAGACCTATTTTATTTTTCCTTTAGAAACAGCGTCTCGCTAAGTTGCTGAGGGCCTGATTGAGTTGCTGAGGCCGGCCTCCAACCCATGATCCTCCTGTCTCAGCCTTCTAAGTAGTACTAGGATTGCAGGTGTGCGTCACCATGCCCAGCCGATCATTTATTTTTTGTTTTCTGTGTGTGTGTGTGTGTGTGTGTGTGTGTGTGTGTGTGTGTGGTACTGGGGTAGAACCCAGCGGCCTTCTACCTCTGGGCTACATACCCAGACCTATTTGATTTTTTATTTGGAAACAGAGTCTCTAAGTTGCTGAGAGCCTCACTAAGTTGCTCAGGCTGATCATAAACCTGCGATTCTCCTATCTCAGCCTCCCAAGTACTGGGATTACAGTCCAGCACCACCACTCCTGGCTCCAGCTGATAATTTCTTACATGTACATAGCATTATCTGAACTGTTGCTTTCATCAAGTGCTGCATCTTTTAAAACATTGTGTCATGGCTGGGTGTGGTGCTTGTAATCCCAGCATTTGGGAGGCTGAGACAGGAGGATCACAGATTCGTGGCCAGCCTCAGCTACTGAGTGAGGCCCTCTGCAACTTAGTGAGACCCCTGTTTTAAAATAAAGAGTAAAAAATAGGGCTGGGGGTGTGGCTCGGAGGTAGAATGGCCCTGGATTCAATCCCCAGTACTGCAAATAAAACAAAACAAAAACCATCGTGTCTTGAGATATTTTGTATATTCAAGTGGGTTTCAAGTATAATATAGTGAAAACCAGGGTACCAATTGCCCAGTTTATGAAACATTACCAATAGAGTTGTAACCCTCTTTCTATCCTTCCATAATTAAAGACCCCTCTTTCCAAAGTAACCCACTCTTCTGAATGTAGTATTTATTATTTTCATGCATTTGTTTATATTGTACTATGTATGTGTATATCTTTAAGCAACATACACTGCTGTTTTATGTTTTATAAGTTCCTATCAATGGTATATTATATAGTTCAACACCTTGTTTTTTCTAGTCAATATTATATCTGTGCAATGCATCCATGCTGTAACACCTGGCGCTAGCCCACTCGTTTTCAGTGGCATACTTCATCCATTCAGACGTTGATGGCTAGTGAAGCCATTTCCAGTGTGGAACTTTGGCAGTTAGGGCGACTATGATCATTCTTGCGTAGATATTCTTAGGTGACTATTTATATCAGGACCTGATCTGGGGCGGAATTGTCCCCTCACAGAGTATGGAAATTATCACCTTTGGGAGATATTCTCAAGTCACTCTCCAAAATGGTTTACGAACTTATACTCCCACCAGCAGTATAGAAAGCGTTGATTGGCTCTTAGAATAAAATTCTTGCCCATGGAGATGCATTTCTGATTTTCTCGGTGGAAAATACATTTTATTTCTCAAAAGCGCTTGACAGCTAAAGCTCAGGAATGCGTTTCCTCGTTTCCACTTGTAAATGAAAGGGGCGGGTGAGGTGACATGGCCGGTCCCTTCCAGTTTGACAGTCAGAGTTTCTAAGGGAGCTACTGTGATGCCGAAGCCGAGTTTCTGGCTACACTGCAGAAGATATTTTTAGGAACACCTAACAAAGTTCGGTAGGAACGCAATGCCTGCCTCCTCTCCTGCCACCGCTGAGCCACCAGAGCAGTGGCACGGTGTCACTTTGGATTGGGGAGAGGAATGTGTATCCCAAGGAAAGGCTTGGTTCTTTTTTAAATTACTGTATAAAACTCCATAGCTGGGCGTGGTGGCGCACACTTGTAATCCTAGCATTCGGGAGGCTGAGACCGGAGGATCCGGGTCCGCAGCCAGCCTCAGCTACTTAGTGAGGCACTCCACAACTTAGTGAGACCCGGTTTCAAAATAAAGAATAAAAAAATAGGGCTGGGGGTGTAGCTCGGAGGTAGAATGCCCCTGAGTTCAATCCCCA
Source organism: Graphiurus murinus (assembly GCA_004027655.1). Lineage (NCBI taxonomy): Eukaryota > Metazoa > Chordata > Mammalia > Rodentia > Gliridae > Graphiurus > Graphiurus murinus. The sequence continues at coordinate 85,359 of PVLC010002854.1, read as the reverse complement.
GTACCGCAAAAAAAAAAAAAAAAAAAAAAAAAAAAAAACAAAACTCCAATATGTGGATACATTATTGTTTATTTGTTCTTTTTGCCCATAGCCGTGGGCAAATATTTAGATTGTTTGTAACTTTTTGCCATTTCAAGTCTTGTTCCAAACCCGAACATGGAGCCTGGATCACTTCAGGCGAATGCAAGGAAATAGGTATCCCCAAAGCCTTGCTGGTGTTTCCTCCCGGGATTTGTATCAACAAAGTCAAGGACCTGCACACATGGCTAATTGCAGTTCAGCTCAATAAATCCGGTCAGGAAATACTCACTGAGTGCCTGTTCTCTACCTAGCACTGTGTTTAAAAATATGGAAACTATAAACTGGGTGTGGTGGCGCACACCCATAATCCCAGTATGTAAGAGGCTGAGACAGGAGAACCATAGGTTTGAGGCCAGCCTCAGCAACTTAGTGAGATCGTGTCTCAAAATAAAAATTCAAAAGGGCCGAAGGTATGGCTCAGAGGTAGAACACCCCTGGGTTCAATCCCTGGTACCGATATTTATATTTATGGAATTTAAATAAATGACAGGCACGAACCATGTCTTCTTTGAGCCAACAATCTTGCTTTTATCCTGCAATCCTGGCATTTGCCACGTGTTTTTAAAGCCTTTGTCTCTGCTCAAGAGGAACAAGGTCTTCTCTTCCCCTTGAATCGTGCTGGAAGGGCCTGTGTGTGTCCTACAGACCAAGAGTATTTGTAGTGTTCGGTGGTTTCTAAAAACTGCAGCTTGGTATCTAGCAGCATTCCTAAGGGGGAGCACAGAAGGGCTCTTTCCACCCGAAAGCCTCCTCCACGCTACTCCATCCAGCCAAATCTTCCCTCTCACTTCAGCCCCAAAGCATCTCTTCTATAAATACGTCCTAGATCTTTCCAAGTACAAGTGAACATTCCCTCCTCAGAGACCTCTTACAGCATGGTTTCTAGGTCCCACATAGAAGATGATTCTGTTTCTCCCTTAAATCATCCGTGTTGCTTCCTATGCCTTCTTTTCTACCTATGACCAGCTGAGGAACAAGTCTGATTCATCTCCAATTGCTCGTGGCCTCTGCTGGCTGAAGGAGACTCCGGAAAGGTCGTCATGTGCGGCTGGCAGCTGGGGGCACAATGGGACTGGAATTGTGACCTTACAGGTTGCACTAAGGTTCATGAAAGACAGCCTATCAGACTACAAAGCACTGGGGCGGGGCGTGGTGGCTCGGGCTTGTCATCCCAGTACTTGGGAGGCTGAGACTGGAGAATCTGAGTTCGCGACTTAGTGAGGCCCTCCTCAATCCCCACCCAGTACCACAAAATTAAAAACAAAATTTAAAAAAAGACTACAAAGCAGACTGTTTACAAATAGAGGGAATATGAGTGATTTTTTTTTTGGTACTGGGAATGAAACCCAGGGGCATTCTACCTCCAAGCTATACCCTCAGTCCTATTTTTTATTCTTTTATTTTGAAACAGAGTCTCACTAAGTTGTGGAGGGCCTTGGAGGGACTTGCTAAGTAGCTGAGGCTGGCCGTGAACCTGGATCCTCTGGTCTCAGCCTCCCATACTGGGTTTACAAGCATGTACCACCATGCCTGACTACGAGTGATTTTTTTTTTTCCTGGTACTGGGGATTGAACCCAGGGGCATTCTACCTCCGAGCTACACCCCCAGCCCTATTTTTTATTCTTGATTTTGGAACAGAGGAACAGAGAGCCTCATTAAGCAGCTGAGGCCACCTACCCCCCCCTCCTTCTCCTGTGCTGCTGGTCTCTCTCTGCATTTATCTGAAGTCCCTTTTGCTGCCTATTTTCTCTCTGGCTTCCACGTGTGAGAGAAAACAGAACCCTGGACTTTGATCTCTGCATAATACTCTTCAGTCCCATCCATTTTCCTGCAAATGGTGTGATTTTGTTCTTCTGTGTAGCTGAGTAAAATTCCATTGTGGGTCTATACCAAAGCTTGGTGATCCATTCGTTCATTGATGGACATCTAGGCTGGTTCCAGAATTTGCCTATTGTAAATTGTGTTGCTGTGAACACAGATATGCACGTATTATTATAATATTCTGATTTAGTCTCCTTTGGGAAGATGCCCAGAAGCACTATTGCTGGGTCATTTGGTAGCTCCATTCCCAATCTTCTGAGAAGCCTCCACACTGATTTCCAAAGCGGTTATACTAGTTTGCAGTTCCCCTAACAATGTAATGGGGTTTCAGTTCCCCCATGTCCTCACCAGCATCAATTATTTTTTGTATTCTTGATGACTGCCATCCTAACTGGAGTGAGATGGAATCTCAGTGTAGTTTTGATTTGCATTTCCCTGATTGCTAAAGATGGGCAACCCAACTGAATAGACACTTTTCAAAAGAAGAAATATTTGTTGGCCATTTGCATTTCTTCTTTTGAAAAGTGTCTATTCAGTTGGGTTGCCCATTTTTTAATTGGGTTATTTTTTAATGTCAAGCTTTTTAAGCTCTTTGTATATTCTAGATATTAGACCTTTGTCCTTCCTGGGCTTATTTTACTTTTATCTGGGGAAGCATTAACTTGGCATCAGATCAGTAGATAAATAAGGAAGGAAGGAAGTTAATCTATAGAGAAGTGAATCTCTAAACAGGAAAAAAAAAAGGAAAGCTCACAAAAGAAGAGATAAAAGCCAGGCATGGCGGTACACATCTGTAATCCCAGTACTTGGAAGGCTGAGACAGGAAGATTACAGATTCAAGGCCAGCCTCAGCAACCAACTGAGACCCTCAGCAAATTAGTGCAACCCTGTTTCAAACAAAAATAAATACATAAGAGTGGATGTGGCTTAGAGGTAGAACACTCCTGGGTTCAATCTCCAGTACCCCCCCCCCCAAAACACACACAGAAGAAATACAAATGGCCACCAAAATACGGGGGGGGGGGGAGTTAAGCCGCTTCAGTAATTAGGAAATGCAACGTAATCCTCAAGATGCCATTTCCACTCACACGAAGTTGGCAAATACAACAGTACCTATTGTTGGCAAATGTGCTGGGAAGTTGGCACTCTCCTACATTGCTGGTAGTAGTAAAACGTGATATAACTTCTTATAGAGCAATTTGGAAATATGTATCACAAGCCTGAAATTAGTTCTATAACCTTTAAACCAGGAATTCCCCTTCTAGGAAATTATACTGAAAAATAAAAGAATTATGAGCACGCATTACTGCATAAACAAAAAATGACATATTAGTAGAAAAGGAAGTCTGAAGCCCGGTATGATGGTGCACACCTGTAGTCTCCATACTGAGGCAGGAGGATCGCAGGTTTGAGGCTTGCCTCAGCAACTTAGCGAGACTCTTTCAAATTTTAACAAATGGCTGGGGTGTAGCCGGGCATGGTGGCACACGCTTGTAATCCCAGCATTTGGGAGGCTGAGACTGGAGGATCTGGGTTCACGGCCAGCCTCAGCTACTTAGTGAGGCCTGCCACAACTTAGTGAGACCCTGTTTCAAAATAAAGACTAAAAAATGGGGCTGGAGATGTAGCTCCAAGGTAGAATGCCCCTGGGTTCAATCTCTAGTACCGAAAAAAAAAAGGGGGGGCGGCTAGTGGTGTACCTTGGAGGTAGAATGCCTCTGGGTTTAATCCCCGGCATCCCCCTCCACAAAACAGAAATCTGAAAGCAAACCTCTTGTAGCTCTCTGCTCATAACACATCTACAGTGATACTTCATGTTCTCGATGAGTGACTAAGCCAGGAGTGGGGGTGCACACCTGTAATCCCAGTACTTGGGAGGCTGAGACAGGAGGATCACAGGTTCGCAGCCAGCCTTAGCAACTTAGCAAGACCCTCAGCAACTTAAGGAAACCTTGTTTCAAAATAAGAAACAAAATAGGGCTGGGAGTATAGCTCAGAGGTAGAACACCCCTGGGTTCAATCCCCAGCACACACACACACACGGTGTGTGTGTATGTCGGTGCCTGATCACAGAGGAGCCATCTTTTCAGCCATTCTCGGGGGGAATGGTTTTGGGGGAGAAGGAGCTATGTAGCTGTGTAACCGCTGCAGGTTTTCACTATAACACAGTGTCCAGAGTTTGAGACCACACACTCTGAAGCCTTCGTGCTCTGCAGTCACCCCAGTCCCTGCACCACAGACCCTTCATGGAGGCAGGCAGGGTGCTTGGTGCGAGGAGTCCACAGATCGAGAAATGCAGAAGTGTTGTTCTCACTCTGTAAGTTCTAAAAGTACAGCTACTATTGTGGGTGTGAGTGGGTGAAGTGCGATTTTTTTTTTATCTTAAGGAGAGGCCCTAACACCGAAAATGTTGGGAACCCCTGGAATAGACTCTCAAAATGGTGGCTGTTTAATCATCAGCGCCAGGACTCAAAGCTGGCCAGTGCCTCTCCTTCAGGTCAGAGCGTATGTTTGGGCCAAGCATTACAAGAGATGACCTCCATCCTGTTCACGAGTGTGTGTGTGTGTGTGTGTGTGTGTGTGTGTGTGTGTGTGTGTGCATTCACCCCACAGTCGATTGTCTGCACGTCTCAATGGCATGCTGCTCCCTCTCCTTCTCTGGGCTCAGCTCCCGACTTCAAAGGTTGCAAGCCTGGCTTATTTGCCCACACCACACCAGCTCTGCTCCTCTTCCTGTCTTCCTTCCCTCGAGGTCGGTCGCGGTAGCCGCCACAGTATCCAGCCAGCTCCCAAATTAGAAGCGATCTCTCCCTCCCTCGACTCCCTCGACTCCCTCACCTTTCTCTTCCAATTGATCACTGAGTCCGTACATGTCACCTCTCCGGCGGGTCTCAAAGCAGTGCCACTGTCCCCCGCCGCAACCACCTGCCAATTAGACCGGCTTCTGCTGGCCTTCTCCCCTGGGAGAATCACCCCACGGGGCAGGCAGAAAGCTCGCTCTTTCTCTCTCTTTCTCTCCCTCCCTTCTTCCTTCCTTCCTGTACTGGGGAACCCAGAGGCATTCTACCTCCAAGCTCCACCCCCCAGCCCTATTTTTTTATTTTTTTTTAGGTACTGGGGATAGAACCCAGGGACATTTTACTTCTGAGCTACACCCCCAGCCCTATTTTTATATTTATTTATTTAATTTGTGGAACTGGGGATTGAACCCAGGGGCATTCTACCTCCCAGCCCCACCTCTCAGCCCTATTTTTTATTCTTTTTTTTTTTTTTTTCCGGTACTGGGGATGAAACCCAGGTGCATTCTACCTCTGAGCTACACCCCCAGCCCTATTTTTTTTATTCTTTATTTTGAAACAGAGTCTCACTAAGTTGCAGAGGGACTCTGTATGTAGCTGAGGCTGGCCACGAACCTGCGATCTTCCTGTCTCAGCCTCCCAAGTACTGAGATTACAAGCATGTGCCACCATGCCCAGCTCTTTTATTCTTTACTTTGAAACAGAGTCTCACTAAGTTGTGGAGAGCCTCACTATGTAGCTGAGGCTGGCCACAAACCTGCAATCCTCCTGTCTCAGCCTCCCAAGTACTGGGATTACAAGTGTGAGCCACCATGCCCGGATCCCCAGCCCTACTTTATCTTTATTTTGAAACAGTGTCTTGCTATGTTGATGAGAGTCTCACTACTTGCTGAGGCTGGCCTCAAACCTGCAATCCTCCTGTCTCAGCCTCCCAAGTACTAGGATTATAGGCATGCGCCACCATGCCCAGCAAGAAGGCTTTTTCTAAAATGAAAACCTAAGTCAGGTTTGAGGTCAATCTCAGTAACTTAATAAGGCCTTGTTTCAAAATAAACAAAAATAAAAAATTTCAAAGAGGTGAAGGTATAGCTTTGAGGTAGAATGCCCCTGGGTTCAATCTCCGATGTCCCCCAAAAGTAAATAATAATCACCAGAAGGTACAGAAGAATTTAAGCAGGAGAGTGGCCATTCTAGGTTTTCTTTCTTCCTTTTTTTTTTTCTACTGGGGATTGAACCCAGGGGCATTCTACCTCTGAGTTACATCCCTATCCCAATTTCATTTTTTATTTTGAAACAGGATCTGGCTAAGTCACTGTGCTGCTGGCCTCCATCCTGAGATCCTCCTGTCTCAGCCTCCCAACACAGGCATTACGGGCCTGGGCCACCGCAGCTGGCTACTTCCCCATTGTGTGAATGGTAGAATTCACTGTGAAGGGTAGAATTTTCTAGTCCCATCATTCAAGGTATCGCCCAATCTGGCCCCAGCCTCATTTTGTGCCTTATCTCCTGCTACACCCCACAAGGCACCTTCTATCTTCTCTGATCCCACAGAACACATCACTCATTTATTTTTGTGCTGTTTGGAGTATCCTGCCTTTGCTTTCTGGGCTCATGGCAACCTCTCTCTCTCTCTCTCTCTCTCTCTCTCTCTCTCTCTCTCTCTCTCTCTCTCTCTCTCTCTCTCTCTCTCAGCTTGCTTCCAGCACATTCCTCTAGGAAGACCTCTCTTGACCTGACCAGATCAAGAAAGGTCTTTCCCTCATCTGTCTCTTTACTCCATCCCATTAATACTTCTGTGATTCACGGAAACAGTACTTTCTGGTCTGTGTTGTCCCCGCGTTTGTTCTCTCTGTAGGAGAAGCCAGGGGCAGGTGCCTTACTGAACTCTGCGCCCTCTGAATGTGCTGGGTCCTTTGTGGCATCAGCTTGGCACTCGTGTGTCTGTGGGTCTGTCTGATGGGCATTCCCGTCTGTCTTCCTCCCCTTCCCCGCAGAGACAGACATTCACTCTTCCAGACTCACCTCAAAGGCAGCACCTCTACATGTGCGGACGTTAGCTGTTCCCCACTGTGCTCCCCTCGATTTTGGAGCCAACCCGATGATTTGCCAACTAAGCATTCTGTCCGAATCATTAGCTTACCTGACTGCCTCCCCCGCCCCTCTCAGACAACTGGTCATCTTTGTGTCTTCAGCACAAAGCATAATGGGTAAACAATAAACGCTTCCTTGAACTCGGAGACCTCAACACTAAGAAAACAAATAGCCCAATCAAAAAGGGAGCAACTGAACTGCATAGATACTTCTCAAAAGAAACCCAAATGGCCAACAAATATAAGGAAGAAAAACGTTCAACCTCATTAGCAATCAGGGAAATGCAAATGAAAACTGCTCTGGGATTCCCTCTAATGCCAGGTAGAATGGCCGTCATCAAGAACACAAACAATAATAAATGCTGGTGAGGATGTGGAGGAATTAGAACTCTTCCATACTGCAAAGTAGTACAACCACTATAGAGATCAGTCTGGAGATTCCTCAAAAGACTAGGAATAGAGCCACTATATGACCCTGCTACACCACTGCTCAGCATCTTTCCAGAAGAACTGAAGTCAGAATACAATAGTGATACACACACGTGCACATGTGTAGCAGCAGAATTCACAAACAGCCAAAGTTGATGGGAACCAATCAAGGTGCCTATCAACAGATGAATGCAAGAAAACGAATGGAACTAGAGACTATTATGCTGAGATCGGCCAGTCTTGGAAAGCCAAGGGTCATGTGTTTTCTCTCGCATGCGGAAGCTAGGAAATCGAACTGCATAGACCCACGAGAAAATATGCGTAGACATGTGAGAAAATAGGAAACAGAAGAGACTGCAGATAACTGAGGAAAGAGGCCAGCAGAATAGTGTGGATGCAGGTGGGGGAGGAAGGCGGGGAGGGACCAAAGGAGGACTGAGGAAGAGAACGGTCCAAGTACTCTTCCGTCCCCAGATGACGGTGTCAACCCATCTCACCAAACGTACAGAGAGGGAGGAGCGGGAGAGGGCTGGGGTCCGGAGGTAAATACACCACGAGATTTGGGCCTGTCTTTTTGTATCACTTCAAATCTCACTCTGATGTATAATTACAACGCACTGACAAACACACATAAAAAATACTTCCTCGATCAACAATTAAAGTTTTTATTTACACGGCAGCCAGAGAAGATCAGTAAGCTTTGAACACTGATTTACAGAAGGGCCAAGGCGCCTGTGGGTATGTGCTGCACCTTTTTGAGTGTGAATTTGGTACTGGAGATAGAACCCAGGGTCATTTTTACCTCTGAGCTATACCACTAGCCCTATTTTATATTTTCTTTCTTTCTTTCTTCCTTTCTGTACTGGGGATTGAACCCAGGGGCATTCTACCTCTGAGCTACACCCCCAGCCCCTTTTATTTTTTTTGAAATAGGGCCTCACTAAGTTGCTAAGGCTGGCCTCAAACCTGAGATCCTCCTATTTCAGCCTCCCAAGTACTGAGATTACAGGTGTGCGCCACCACGCCTGGCTCCTATTTTATTTTGAATCCGGGTCTCACTAAGTTGCTAAGGGCCTTGCCAAGTTGCTTAGGCTGGCCTTCAGCCTGCGATCCTCCTGTCTCAGCCTCCCAAGTACTGGGATTATAGGCATGCGCCACCACACCTGGCTCCTGGACCTTTTCTTGGTCTTGATTCTAAATCTCTCCTGTTACTCTTGCAGGTGCTCTTTTTTTAAAAAATGTGTTTTTACTGCTGCATCATGGTCTCACATCATAATGTAGATCATGTTGACATTGACATACATGCACACAACACTTGGTGTTCCCTCACCTCCTCGTCTCCCCCTTCCCATACAGAGTCCTGAGATTGACATTGGGATTTCCACATATGTACACACAGTCCATGTTAGTATTCCCAATAATGACCCTCAGTCTTCCTTGCAGGTGCTTAATGCTCACCAGTTGGTCTGCTGCCCATCCTCACCCCCATGAGCCTTGGTTCTGATGCAGCCTATGGTCATGCAGGGATGCCCTTACACCCTCCCACGATGTCACGAGTGGCGGGCTGCTGACAGTTTCCACCACAGCGCCAGTCTCCGAAGCACCTGCCCCCAGCTTCAGGTAAGAGTCTGATGATGAAAGAAAGCCCGTTGGAAGCCGGGCATGGTGGTGCATGCCTGTTATCCCAGTACTTGGGAGACTGAGATAGGAGGATCACAGGTTCGAGGATAGCCTAAGCAAGTAGTGAGACGCTCATCAACCTAGTGAGACCCTGTTTCCAAATAAGAAGTAAAATTGGGCTAGGAGTGTAGCTCAGAAGTAGAATACCCCTGGGTTCAATCCCCTGTACCACACACAAAAGAAAGAAAGAAAGAAAGAAAGAAAGAAAGAAAGAAAGAAAGAAAGAAAGAAGAAAAGAAAAAGAAAAAAGAAAGGAAGCCCTTTGGAGAAAGAATGGACATGGGGGTCTGTGCTGTCCTTGGGGTACCCATGCTCCCCAAGACTCAGAGATACTGTGTCCATGAAAACCTTCGGGTGGCATGGGGACCTCCTTCAGGCCTGTCTATATGGCTGATGAGACCTTTCTTTTTCGGTATTGGGGATGCCCTTCAACAATGAGTCTTCTTGAGCTCCGCAAACCCAGCCTGACATGGATGGCTTAGAATCCCTGAGAGGCTGAGACAAGAGGACTGCAAGTTTCAGGCCAGCCCCAGCCACTTAGCAAGACCCGTAGCAACTTAGTGAGACCCTGTTTCAAAATAATAAATAAAAAAGGCTGGGGGTGTAGCTCAGGGGTAGAATGCCCCTGGGTTCAATCTCCAATACCAATAGCAGCAACAACAAAAAGTTTCCCAGTAATCTACCCTTTACCCAGAATGGGGCTGTCATAGGGTTAAGGAGTCAAGCTGCCTGCTCGTTGGACTCCCTCCAAGATTTGCCACCTTGCCGGCAGACCTCAGGACCTCATTTGTGACCCCATATTTTGAAATGGGGTCTCACTATGTTGCCAAGGCTGTCCTCAAATCTGTGATTCTCCTGTCTCAGCCTCCCAAGTACTGGAATTATGGGTGTGTGCCGCCCCACCTGGCTAGGGAGAGCTGTTTTCTTTTTTTTTTTTTTTTCTTTTTGCAGTACTGTGGTTGAATACAGGGGCATTCTACCTCTGAACTACACCCCCAGCCCTATTTTTTATTCTTTATTTTGAAACAGGGTCTCACTAAGTTGTGGAGTGCCTCACTAGACAGCTGAGGCTGGCCGAGAACCCGGATCCTCCGGTCTCAGCCTCCCAAGTATTGGAATCACAAGTGTACACCACCGTGCCTGGCTAGGGAGGGTTGTTTTCAACTACACGCATTTCAAGCGCAGAGGACTCTGAGGCTGGCTTGAGCCCAGTTATCAGCACAAGTGAGGCTCCAGCCACTCGCTGCCGTGGTCCCCCAGCCACCCGGGTCGGCTCCACCCCAGGTCCCTAAAGAGGGTGGGACAGCTGTTCCAAGTATTGCCGTAGGTGGGCCCCCCGCATGGAAACAATGTGGAACTGTGGAGAGCCCAGAAGATCTGTGGGAGATAAACTTGGATGGGAACAGAACCCTTTTTGGTAAAAACCAAGTGTTTTCCCTCTGCGCTGAGGGGCGGGGGGCCGGCTCAGGAATGCTAACCTTTTCCCAGGCAGGTCCACTCGCCAGCGCTGCCGGCGAAAAGTGACCCTCCGCCTGGGCCGCCCGGGCCACACGCAGGACAGCTCTGACGGCCCCCGAGCCTCTTTGGCAGGGGCTCCCTGACTGAAGCTGCTAGGTTCCGTCACCCCTCTCCTTCCCGTGAAGAGGTGCGAGGGCTGCCCGTGAGCTGCCAGCCCCGCTGTCTGCAGGGTGCAGTGGGCCATCTGGGCGCCATGGCCATCTCTGAGCTCCTGTGTACCTCTCCTCTCGAAGGCTGGGCGAAGCACCCCTTTGTTTTCACTGGGCTTGCCCCAAGCTTCGGGCCCCTGCATTCATTCAAGGATCATCACATCCAGCCAGGCGTGGTGGCAGGCGCCTGCCATCCCAGCACTCAGGAGGCTCACAGGTTCAAAGCCAGTCTCAGGGCTGGGGGCGTGGCTTGCAGGTGGCATGCCCCCGGGGCTCACTCCCCAGCGCCAGAGAAAGGATTATAAGATCCAAGGGGGTTGGGCTGACCCAGCTTCCCGATCCCCAGGTGTGCCACGCACGTGTACCCTCACGGCCACTTCCTTAATTGAGCTCTGTGCCCCGCTTGGGGAAATGGCTTACCAGAGGTTTGTCGCCAAAGCACTCTGGTCCTTTGGACCCCCGGAAGCGGGGCTGGCTGAGGGTACAGGCCGAGCGAGCCCTTTGTGTCTCCCGTGGAGAGGGAAAAGAAAGCCACAGAAGCCCCCCTCCACCGTGGAACGACGCCCGGGCCCACCCGTCCATCCAGCCCGGGACGCCATCCTGGCCCCGGTGTGGCGGGCCCAGTTGGGAGCCAGCCGGCATTCCCGGGAACAAAGCTCCGATTCACCGGCCAGGCCCTCACATAGCCGCCCCCTCCGGATTCCTGGGGGGTCAGTAAACAAGCGGGGTGACAGCCCCCGCCTCCTGGCCCTGCTCCGCCCTGTCTGCCTCGCCTGCAAGCCAGCGGCCTCACTCAGAGGGAACAAACGAAGGAACGGGTGAGGGCTCTGCTGCCTGCCAATCGGCTCGGCTCGCCAGGCCCTGGCTCCCGGCTCCTGCGGAGGGCTGATCATGGCGCTGCCGGGCCCTGCCAAGGACTCCGCCGGCAGCACAGGTAGGGTCGGCTCCTGGCCCCCACACGGCGGGGCCTGAGCTGAAGCCCCGGCTCTTCCCTTTCATCTGTGGCTGAGAGCTGTGGGCTTCATCTATATTTACTTATTTGTTTATTTGGTGGTATTGGGGATAGAACCCAAGGGAAGTCTACCTCCAAGGTACACCTTTTTATTATTATTTGTTTTATTATTTATTATTTTTCTTCTTTTTTCTTTTATTATTCTTCTTTTTATTTATTTTATTTTATTTTATTATTATTCTTTGTTTTGTTTTCTTTTGTGGTACTAGGAATTGAACTCAGGGGCATTCTACCTCTGAGCGCCACACCCCAGTCCTATTTTATTTTTTAGTTTTGAGACACTAAGTTACGGAGGGCCTCGCTAAATTGCTGAGGCTGGCCTCCAACCTGCTGCAATCCTCCTGTTTTAGCCTCCCAAACACTGGCCTTACAAGCATGCATCGTCACCATCCCTGGTTTTATTTTTATGTAGAAATAGACATTTTGCGAAGTTGCTGAGGGTGTCACTAAGTTGCTGAGGCTGGCCTTGAACCTGCGATCCTCCTGTCTCCGCCTCCCAAGTACTGGGAATACAAATGTGTGCCACTACACCGGGCAGTAGCTACCTTCTCTTAAGGGATACTTGGCACAATCCCACCCCACCTCCACAATAGCCAGACAGGTCTCTTTGAGTGGCTGAGAGAGCAAGTCACAGAGGACTGTGAGCCTGAGCGCCAAGGCTGGACTTTGGCGGTCTCCCTGGCTTCAGCCCGCAGACTTCTGCTCGAGCCCTCCCATCCCATCTCCATCTGCGTGCCCCGTGCTGTCCGGGATGGTCCCCGGCTTCCTGACGTGGGAAGAAGTGTCCATGGGAAAGGCCTACATCCATCAGGACAGTAAGACACCTGCTGCTGCTCGCTCATCAGATTCAGAACTTGGTTTTCGAGAAGGCTTGGTCAACTGTGGTACCCTGAATTATGGACCCACAGCTCAGTTTGAATGCTGTGGTTGTCAATGTTGAAGCAATTCCAACCAGCTTCTTACCCGATGCCAAATAATTTGCAGAGCTGAGGCTGGTGGTGCGTGCCTGTAATCCCAGGACTTGGGAGATGGAGACAGGAGGATGGCAGGTTCGAGACTAGCCTCAGCCACTTCGCCAGACCTTCAGCAACCTGGGGAGACCTTGTTTCAAAATGAAAAATAAAAAGCACCGAGGGTGTAGCTGGGAGGTCGAATGCCACTGGGTTCAAAAGTACTACAGAAGCTAGGCATGGTGGCACACACTTGTAATCCTAGTACTTGGGAGGCTGAGAAAGGAGGATTGCAGGTTCAAAGCCAGCCTCCAAAACGTAGTGAGACTCTCAGAAACCTAGTGAGACCCTGTTTCTAAATAAGTAATAGAATCAGGCTGGGGGCGTAGCTTAGAGGTAGAATGCCTCTAGGTTCAATACCTAGTACCAAAAAAAAAGTACTTCCAGGATCCCACCTGGACAGTGGTTTGGGCAGAACTCCTAGTAACTAGAGTAATAATAATAAGCTGGACATGGTGGCACACGCTTGTAATCCCAGTACTTGGGAGGCTGAGACAGGAGAATCCGAGTTCGCAGCCAGCTTCAGCTACTTAATGACGCTCTCTGCAATTTAGTGAGACCCTGTTTCAAAAAATAAAAGAATAAAAAATAGGACTGGGGGTGTAGCTGGGAGGTAGAATGCCTCTGAGTTCAATCCCCAGTGCTGCAATCGTCGTCGTCGTCATCATCGTCGTCGTCGTCAGCATTTCCGTGTGACTAGCCTGTAGCAAGAGAAGACCTTGCAATGAATAGGGCCGTGGAGCCTTTGTCTATCTCACCCCGATCACATCCACAGAGAACAGGATTTCTGACCCCCGGGACCAGCCTATCCCTCCCCTTGGTCACCGCTGCCCCGCCCTTGGCTAGGCACTGACCAGGCGTGGCGCACTCGGGACCCCAGGACGTCTGTGTTTCTGTCCAGGTTAGAGCTGCTGTCACCGGCCCCGCGCCTCCCCGGGATGGTGCTGGGGTCCCCTGCTTAAGTCCAAAGCTGCTGAACGTGCACCCCTCGGAATCATCAGCCATGAATCTGTGTTGGAATGAAATTAAGAAGAAGTCTCACAACCTCCGGTAAGGCCTGGCCCCTCCAAACAGGTACCTGAGGGCATCGGCGGTGACCCGACTGGGCTCCTTTCGCTGCTGCAGCTTGTCACTGTCCCCAGTCCAAGTGTCCCCTTTCCTCAGCATCGCCACCACTTCTCCCCTTCTCTCTGGCACTGGGGAAAGAGCTTGGCTGGCAAATTAGGACATTTCGATTTGGGTCTCATGTGTGTGTGTGTGTGTGTGTGTGTGTGTACGTGTGTGTGATACTGGGGGTTGAACCCAGGGGTGTTCTACCTCCAATCTACACCTCCAGCCTTTTCTTTTGATTTTTATTTAGAAACAGTTTTGCTAAATTGCTGAGGCTACCTGCGAACCTGCGATCCTCCTGTTTCAGTCTCCCAAATTCTGGGATTACAGATCTGTGCTACCACGCCCGGCTAAACCTTGGTTTTAAATAGTTGTATTGTATTGGACCAATTGTTTGAGTTCCCCGAATTTTAGCTTCTACTTGTTTTGTTTTAAGGTTAAAAAAAAAAAAAAAAAGCAAAACTGAGTGGAGGAACAGACCAAATAATGTTATGTGCATACATGAGTGCATTACTACGAACCTTGCTGTCATGTACAGCTACAATGCCCCCATAACATTTTAACACTGAGTGGAGGAATAAATACTACATGCGTAAACTACCTCATTTAGGACAGAGCTTATTCAAATAATATGTAAAGTGTTTCCTAACCTTTTTTTTTTTTTTTTTGGTGTGTGTGTGTGTGGGGGGGAGGTACTGGGGACTGAACGCAGGGGCATTCTGCCTCTGAGTTATACCCCCCTCCCCTCTATTTTATTTTATTTGTTTTGAAACACGGGGTCTCATTAAATTGCTGAGGGCCTTACTAAATTGCAGAGGCTAGCCTCGAGCCTGAGATCCTCTTGTCTCAGCCTCCCAAGAACTAGGATGACAGGTATGCACCCGCACGCCTGGTTGAAGTGTTCCCTAAACTTGAAGGTGCTGATTCATAGAGGAAGGAAACACTCCCTCCTCCTCCTCCTCCTCCTCCTCCTCTTCCTCCTCCTCCTCCTCAGGAACAGCCTGAAGGCAATGTCTCCCGCTCCGTGTGCACCCGCCTGTCATGGTTCCTCTCCAGCCCCCATGGTTGGAGCCCAAACTCCTTGCTTCTGATGGGCTTGGCCAGGGCCAGGCAGGGTGAGAAGCCGAGGGCGCAGGCCCTGGGATCACATACACTCGGGTTCAAATCATAGCTCCATCAGTGACTCAGCTGTGTGGCCTTGGGCAAACTACTTACCCTCTCTGGGCGAGGGCAATGCCTACCATATGACTGTTGTGAGATTAGTTGAAGGAAGAATTTAGGGAAAGGGCTTGGCACAGGTGTAGGGGAGCATTGAATAGAGACAGTTGTCACTGCCGGCCAAGGGGAACGGGCTGACTGGCTGCTCATGTTTCATTTGGGGCCCTGGGGAGCCAGAGATGGTTCTATGGTGTGCAGTTTTCTCCCAGATCCCAAACCCCTCGCCAATGCTTTTGTCATCCTTTGGCTCTGTGGAGCTGCTTAGAGGTGTGTGCATTCTTGCACACCTACCTGCCCATACTCCACTATCCACCGTGCACTTTCCACGTACCCACCCTCTCCTGCTCAGGAAGCAGCCTCCGTGGTCCGGCAGTTGGGTGTGATCTGGATTCTCCCAGGGCCCAAGGGGAGCACCCAGCACGTGGGGGGGGGCGCCCAGCCTCATGCTGGGCGCTCAGTCGAAGGAACTGAGATCCAAGTGGACCCTGTAAGTTGCCTGGGTTCAAGGACAGCTCTCCGCTGCAGCCATGCTCTGACCCAGTGGCTTCAGCCCAGCGATCCATTTGCGGGAGGGGGGGGGGACGTTTTCCCACTTGAAAAGGAAGATTGTCCATTCCAGTCTTGACCATTGTGCACAGGGCTCGCCTCGAGGCCTTCTCTGACCACAGCGGGAAGCTTCAGCTCCCTCTCCAAGAAATCATCGACTGGCTCAGCCAGAAGGACGAGGAGTTATCGGCGCAGCTGCCCTTGCAGGGGGATGTGGCCCTGGTGCAACAGGAGAAGGAGACGCACGCGGTAGGTTGGGAGCCCAGAGGCTGCGTGCGGTGTGTGGCCTCTGGGCGGGGAAGGGGTCCCGTCCCTCACGCCCTGATAGGCACCTGCCCCGCTCGGCCCTCAAGAGACAGGAGGCCACCTGCAGTCCTGGATCATCAACTAAGTCCAGCTTTTCTCCTTCTCCTTCTTCTTCTTCTTCTTCGTCTTCGTCTTCGTCTTCGTCTTCGTCTTCTTTTTTTTTTTGTGTGGTACTGGGGATTGAACTCAGGGACATTCTATCTCCGAGCTACACCCCCAGCCCTATGTTTTATTCTTTGTTTTGAAACAGGGTCTCACTAAGTTGTGGAGTACCTCACTAGGTAGCTGAGGCTGGCCACAAACCTTCGATCCTCCTATCTCAGCCTCCCAAGTACTGGGATTACAAGCGTGTGCCACCGCACCTGGCCCAGCTATTCTCTCCTACCTAAAATTCCGCCTTGATATTTAATAGGGACGTGGGGAAACGAACAGAATACAATGTCAAGTGAAAACGCACAAGATGCAAAATTATATACAGATGGATCTCAATTGCATCCAAAAGTATATGATATATGTGATGCATGCATGCATATAATGACACGAGAGGGAACTATTTCATAATGCTAACAATACTTAACACTGTATGATGAAATTGGAATTTTCCTTAATTTTATTCATTATACTTTTCTGAAATTTTTAATACTTCTGTGACACCAATTGCCTCTAGAATAAGAAAATAGCAAAGCTTCTTAAAAATGAATAGTGTTAGCTGAGCATGGTGGTGCACACTTGTAGTCCCAGTACTTGGGAGGCTGAGGCAGGAGGATCGTAGGTTCGAGGACAGCCTCAACATGTAGTGAGACTCTCATCAACCTAGCGAGACCCTGTTCCAAAATAAGAAATAAAATCAGGCTGGGGATGTAGTTGAAGGTGCAATGTCTCTGGGTTCAATCCCCAGTAAAACACACACACACACACACACACACACACACACAATGAATAGAGTGGAATATAATACAACAGGAAAACAAACTATAACTGCATGCTGTGGTGAAACTTACAGATGGTATGTTGAGTGAAAAAAAGCCAGATACAAACAGAATACTTACTGTATGATTCCATTCATATAAAGTTCAAAAATAGGCGAAACCAATTGATAGTTTTACAAGTCAGGATTGTGGTCACCTTTTAGAGGGGACAATGAGATAGTGACCAGAGGGGGCCACCAGGGGGCCTTCTGGGATGCTGGTGGAGTTTCTTTGCCTGTGTGCACGCGCGTGTGTGTGTGTGTGGGGGGGGTTGTACTGGGGATTGAACCCAGGAACCTTGATCTCGGCACTGGTTATTACACACATGGAGTCACTATATGGAAATTCATTGAGCCATATTTCATTAGTGGACTGTGTATATGTTCTCAAAAATGAATTAAAACTTTCATGTAACTCCTGTCCATCCTGCTTTCAACTGCTCTAAGCCCCTTAAGAGAGGACTTCCTGAGTCTTCCAGGAAACCAAGATCTCCACGTTTCTTGCCATCCTGGGGCATGCCAGGCTCGCTTCATAGTAAATGACCTTCCAGTGTCCGAGTTCTTCTTCTGCCTGTGGGGAGGAAACTTTTTTGTCTGGGAAACTCAGGGATAGCTGGTAATGCGGAAGGATGGAGGGGTCGAGTCCCACTGAGGAGAAGGTTGCGGAGTGCAGAGTGGAATTTAAAGTGACTGACTTGCCTTTCCTGTTGGCTGTCTTGCTAAATTCCACAGGCTTTTATGGAAGAAGTGAAGTCTCGGGGCCCCTATATCTACTCTGTGCTGGAGTCAGCTCAGGCCTTTCTGTCCCAGCACCCGTTTGAAGAATTAGAGGAGCCTCATTCTGACAGCAAAGGTGAGTGGTCTTCCCCATCTTCTCCCTCTCCTCCTCCCTCCCCTCCTTCCCCCTCTCCCCCTCCCCTGTCCTCCTCCTCCCTCTCCCCTTCCTCCCCCCTCAATCCTCAGTACCACCCCCCTCAAAAAGGAAAAAAAAACATACTACTTAAACCAGGCACAGTGAAGCACACTTGTAATCTCAGTACATGGGAGACTGAGACAGGAGGATCTGGGTTCATGGCCAGCCTCAGCTACTTAGTGAAGCCTTCTGCAACTCAGTGAGATCCTGTTTCAAAATAAAGAATAAAAAATAGGGCTGGGGGTGTAGCTCAGAGGTAGAATGCCCCTGGGTTCAATCCCTAGTACCAAATAAATAAATGAATAAATAAACATAAAAACATACTGCTTTATTCCAGCATAGGGGGACAAATTAACCAGCACCTAAAAAAAAAAAAAAAAAAAAAAAAAAACCTTTAAAAATCAAAATCTGCACATACCATTCTTAGGTCGTTTTCCTTGGGGAGGGTGGAGACCAGGTGGCATCGTGCGCGTATATGAATGTATCTCTAGGACGCTCACTGGGATGTGCGATTACAGTGCACCAAGAAAAGTGGAATACAAAACAATTTTACAACTGTGAAAATCTGGAAGGTCAGGTGATAACCTCTGAGAGGAAAATCGCTCGTGGCTCTTTGACGCTGACCCTTTCCCTCCATAGAGAGGGACTCGCTCTGTCTTGGCAGAGCAGGGTGGCAGGGGGCAGGGAGGGATTGAAGGTGATTAGGTCTGAGTCCCAAGCCTCCTGGGCCCTCCGAGACTGGCCGCGCATTAATTGAGCGCTTTGTCAATTCCGTTTATGTTCTCACTATTTCTAGCCTCTCACTAGGAGGGCCACTACTTAATTTACTGCTCAGTGGGCCTCACAGAGGATACGCTGCAGAGAGAGCAAGGCAATTCTGATGAGCCCGGGGCTCTGGGGCTCTCAATCTTCCTCCACGGGGAAGTGTGAGGGGGAAGTGGACTTTTCCAAGTTCGGAGCCTCAGTAGAAAAGATGGGCACTGAGTCGGCGTGGTGGCACATGCTTTGTAATCCCAGGACTTGGGAGGCTGAGGCAAGAGGATCGCAGGTTCGAATCCAGCCTCGGCAACCTAGCAAGACTCTCAGTAACACAGTGAAACCCTGTTTCCAAATAAGAAATGAAATCGGGCTGAGGGTGTAGCTTGGAGGTGGAATGCCTCTGGATTCAGTCCCCAGTACAAAAAAAGAAAGAAAAAGAAGAAGGAAAAGCTGGGTACTTCAATCCAACCTGTTCTTCACTAGAACTTCATAAATGCCTTTTTGGGATGTAAGTGGACAGCAGACACCAGTGCAAAATCATTCCAGGATCATGGGAATAGGACTCTGGTAAATTCACCCAATACCTGTCTTGAAATATTTTACTATTTACCTTGCCCATTTTTTTTCTTTATGTTACTGTGGATGGAATCCAGGGGTGTTCTAACTCCAAGCTACACCCCTGGCCCCTTTTTATTTTTTAATATTGAAACAGGGTCTCTCTAAGTTGCTGAGGCTGGCCTCGAACCTGTAATCCTCCTGTCTCGGGCTCCCAGTTACTGAGATTTATAGCCATTTGCCACCACACCCAGCTGCCTTGCCCATTTTTAAAACAATCATGATATAGTAAGTAGGAAAAACCAAAATGATCTCTTGACTGTGGTGGTAGATCCATGAGTCAACGCATGATAAAAGTGCGGAGAACTAAAGACGTATGTGTGTGCAAATGCACAAGAAACGAATACACAGAAGACTAAGGAACTCTGAACAAAGCTGGGAGACTGTGTCAATGACAAAATCCTGGTTGTGATATAGTCCTATCATTTTATAAGATGCTACCATTTGGGTGAAGCGTGCATAACATCTTTGTACTATTTCTTCCAAGTGCATGGCAATCTATAAAAATAATCTCAAAATACATAGTTTAAAAAAAAAACTTGACTTGCAGATTCAAAGCCAGCCATAGCAACTGTGTAAGGCTGTCAGCAACTTAGAGAGACCCTGTTTCCAAATAAAAATAAAATAGGGCTGGGGGTATAGCTTGGAGGTAGAAGGCCCCTGGGTTCAATCTCCAGCAGCACAAAAATAAAATAAAATAAAAACAAAAACAGAAAGAAACTTGAATGTGCCAGAGGAGCTCAGGCATGGAAAAATCTGTGTTTGCACAAGTATGAATATATGCACAAACATGTACACACACACACACACACACACACACACACACACACACACACATTTTGCAAAGGAATATCTTCATGTTTGCTTTTCTCCGGATGCCCTGGCTCCGGGAGTTGGACCTAGCTGCCTGCCTGCCCTTGCAGATACCTCCCCCAGACAGCGGATCCAGAACCTTAGTCGCTTTGTGTGGAAGCAGGCAACAGTGGCCAGTGAACTATGGGAGAAGCTGACAGCCCGCTGTGTGGACCAACACCGCCACATCGAGCGCACGCTGGAGCAGCTCCTGGAGATCCAGGGGGCGATGGAGGAACTGAGCACTACTCTCACCCAAGCCGAAGGAGTCCGGGCAACCTGGGAGCCTATTGGGGATCTCTTTATTGATTCACTCCCAGAGCACATACAGGCGATTAAGGTATGCACCCCCCCCCCCGACAGTCCCCCACCAGACCTGATGCTCTTTTGGCCCCTAGGAAAGCACTTAAGTTATGTTATTGAAAGCAAACCTCTGGGGCCAGGCGTGGTGGCACACACCTGTTATCCCAGTGTTTGGGAGGCTGAGACAGGAAGATAGTAGGTTGGAGGCCAGCCTCAGCAGCTTAGCAAGACCTGGCTTCAAATTTAAAAATGGGGGTAGCCTAGAGATAGGATACCCCTGGGTTCAGTCCCCAGTACCAAAGTGTCTCGGTCAGCATTCTCACTGCCGTGACCAGTAAACCAGAGCACACATAACTTAGAGGAAGGGAGATTTATTTGCTCACAGTTCTGGAGATTTCAGAGATTCAGTCCATGTCAGGCTGGGTTTGCGGAGCTCTGGGCATGGAGGCAAGGAGCAGAAGGAGGGAGAGAGCAAGGCTCTGCTCTCATGTCATGAATGCAGGAAACAAGAGAAAGAGAGAACAAAGGGAGGAGGGGCCTTACATAATCCCCAAGGCCACACCCCCAGGGACTCCTCCTTGGCAACCAAGCATCATCTACAATATAGTTGCCTGGTTTCTGTGAGGGTTAGGGGGATATTCTAAACCCAAACCATTACACAAAGAAAAGAAAACCTCCAGGTTGAGAGGAAAGAATTGAGGTGAGCGACTGATGGATCCTCTTTCCCACTGTCTGTCTGCTGTGGCGCTTGGGTACTGGATCTCCAGCTATTCAAGGAAGAGTTCTCCCCCATGAAGGATGGAGTGAAGCTGGTGAATGATCTGGCCCACCAACTTGCCATTTCTGACGTGCACTTGTCCATGGAGAACTCCCGGGCCCTGGAGCAGATCAACATCCGGTGGAAACAGCTACAGGTAGAGGAGCAGCCTGGAGTGAGCGACAGGGAAGCACCTCTGGCCAGCCTGGCTTGGGGGAAACTTCTTCAGGCCCGAAGGAAATGAAGAGATACTGAAATGAACCCTAAGCCGGGCGTGGTGGCACACTCCTGTAATCCCAGTACTTGGGAGGCTGAGACAGGAGGATCCCAGGTTCAAGGCACAGAAGTAAAATGCCACTGGGTTCAATCCCCAGTGCCACACACGCAAAGAAACCCACTTTGGAAGAGGGGTAGAGAGAATGGGGGGTTCGGGAACAACGGCTGCGGGGAATGGGAGGGACCTGTCTGGATCTGAGCACTCGTGTAGATGGGCGGCCGGCAGGGCAGGGTAGATGGGCGGCCGGCAGGGCAGGGCAAGAGTGACCGGGCCTGGAGTGAGGGAGGCTCTCCTCTGCTCGGGACAGCTGGGGAGGACGGTGGGAGGGGCTAGAACGCCGGCAAGGCAGCCGATGGGGGATCTCCCGAGGAGCCTCTGCCCTGCTAGATAAGGAGTCCATCGGCCGCTCCCCCCCCCCCCCGTTCCTCCATAGATGGCAGCTGGAGAGAGGCTCAAGCAGCTCCAGGATGCCCATCGGGACTTCGGACCCGGGTCACAGCACTTCCTTTCCTGTACGTGAGCCAACCTGCCGCCTTCCAAGAGCATCATCTTTGTCCCCTGGGGCCGGGTGCAGCCCAATATGTGTGGCATCCAAGAAGCAGAGTAGCAGAGTAGTAGAGTGCTTACCAGAGCAGGTGCTCCACGCAGAGACCTGGCTCTGAGTAGCGCTGCCTCAACCTAGTAGGTGTGCAGGCCTCAAGAAATAGCTTAACCTTTTTTTTTTTTTTTTTTTTTTTTTTAGTACTGGGGATTGAACCCAGGGGCATCTACCTCTGAACTATTTTTTCTCACACATACACACATACACACACACACACACACACACACACACACGCACACACGCACACAGGCGCGCCCATGCGCGCATGCACGTTTGCCCACCCCCAGGGCTATTGAGAGGCGGCAGTGAGAGAGTAAGACCTCTCCTTCGGGGCTTGACTAGCTTCGGGGGAGACCGGAATAGGGGAGTGGCCAGGAGGCCTGAAGAGCGTTGGCAGTCAGCCTTCTTTCTCTTCTTCTTTACCAGCCTCCGTCCAGGTTCCCTGGGAAAGAGCAATTTCGCCCAATAAAGTTCCCTACTACATCAAGTGAGTGGTCGTGGGAAGGGGTCCGCCCCTGCCCACCCCTCCCTGGCCTGTCGCTTGCTCCCTGCCCCCGCCACTCCTTTGTCCTCCCCATGTCAAGAACTCCAGATTCCACCGGGGCACAGGGACCTTGGGGCTCCTGGTGTCCCGCTGCTCACGTGGGCGGGCACTGGCGCTATCGATCCTTTCACTTGCAGCCACCAGGCTCAGACCACCTGCTGGGACCACCCCAAGATGACGGAGCTGTACCAAACCCTAGGTAAGAGTGGGGGGTACCCGTGCAGGGTGAGAGCCTATACAGCTGCCTGCGTCCTGCGATCTCTATCAATGGTGAAGGGGTGAAGAAAACGTGGTATTTATATGCCATGGGATACTACTGAGCCTTAAAAAAGAAAGCAATCCTGCTATTTGTGACAACATGGGTGAACCCGAAGGACATTATGCGATGTGAAATTAGTCAGGCACATAAAGGCAAATACTGCATGATCTCACCTATGTAAGGAATCTAAAATAGTCAAACTTAGAATGGTGGTTGTCAGGGGTGGAGGGAGGGGGAAATGGGGAGGTATTGGTCAAAGGCTACAAAATGTCAATTATGAAAGATGACTAGCCGGGCGTGGTGGCACGTGCTTAGAATCCCAGTACTTGGGAGGCTGAGACCAGAGGATGTGGGTTCGAGGCCAGCCTCAGCTATTTAGTGAGGCACTCCGCAACTTATGGAGACCCTGTTTTGAAATAAAGAATAAAAAATAGGACTGGGGATGGGTTCAAACCCCAGCACCAAAAAAGAAACGAAAAGAAAAAGAAAGATGCATAAGCCCTAGGCACTATGCTGTGCAGTAGGTCTCTAGGGCTTATGCATCTATTGTTTTTCATACCAAAAATTTTGCTAAGTGAGTGACTCTTTATGTTAAGTATTCTTATCACCCACATACAAATATTAACATGAATAAATAAGGGGCAAGAGGAGACTTTTGGAGGTGACAGAAGAGTTTATGACATAGATTATGGTGATGTTTCACAGCCTGTATTTAGTCTCTAAACTCATCATACTTTTGTATGTCAATCATAACCTCAAAAAGTGGTTTAAAAAGAATAGAAGAGAGCTGGGCTTGGTGGCGCACGCTTGTAATTCCAGCATTTGGGAGGCTGAGACCGGAGGATCCGGGTTCGCGGCCAGCCTCAGCTACCTAGTGAGGCACTCCGCAACTTAGTAAGACCCTGTTTCAAAATAAAGAATAAAAAATAGGACTGGGGGTGTAACTCGGAGGTAGAATGCCCCTGAGTTCAATCCCCAGTACCGCAAAAACAAAAAACAAAACAAAAAAGAATAGAAGGGAACCTCAGTCAGTGAGCAGGTGGAGATGGGCACGGTATCACACTCCTGTAATCCCAGTACTTAGGAGGCTGAGACAGGAGGATCGCAGGTTTTAAGGCAAGTGTCAGCAATTTAGCAAGACTCTTGTGTGTGTGGGGGGGGTTTACTGGGGATTGAACTCAGAAGCATTCTACCTCCAGCCTTTTTTATTTGGAAACAGGGTCTTGCTAGGTTGCTGATAATCTTGCTAAATTGTTGAGGTTGGTCTCTAACCTGCGATCCTCCTGCCACAGCCTTCCAAGTCCTGGGATTCCAAGTGCGGGCCACCACACTCAACTGAGACCCTATTTTACCAGCTTTGTCTCCTTTCCCCTCTGCACCTTCCTCAACTGGAGGGTCTCCATTTCCCTCCAATGATTTTATCCTCACATTAGGGAATTACGCTTGCAGATGTGAGGTCTAGTCTGCTTTGAAAGACACTGTGCAGGCAGCAATGACTCTGGTGTGCCTTCTCCTTACCCACCAAGACAGACTCGTCGTTATGGTGCCAATTTCAGTCATGGTGATGCTTGTGACTGGACTTCATTCATTTCACTGCTGTGCAGTGTTCCATTATATATAGCAGTTTCTTTCTTTTTTTTTTTTGTGGTACTGGGGATTGATCCCAGGGGCATTCTACCTCCAAGCTATACCTCCAGCCCTAATTTTTATTATTTATTTTGAAACAGGGTCTCAGTAAATCATGGAGGGCCTCACTGAGTAGCTGAGGCTGGCCATGAACCTGCGATTCTCCTGACTCAGCCTCCCAAGTACTGAGATTACAAGTGTTCGTCACCATGCCCAGCTAGCAGTTTCTATTTATTTATTTATTTATATTTTATTTATTTTTGTGGTACTGGGGGGTTGAACCCCAGGGACATTCTACCCCTGAGCTACACCCCCAGCCCCATTTTTTTTTATTCTTTATTTTGAAGCAAGGTGTCACTAAGTTGCAGAGGGCCTCACTAAGTAGCTGAGGCTGGCTTTGAACTTGTGATCCTCTTGTCTTCGGCCCCCCAAGTACTAGGATTACAAACATGCGCCACCACGCCCAGCTTTTCTATTTTTTAAAAAATTATTTTGAAACAGTGTCTCGCTAGGTTATTGAGTGTCTTGCTAAGTTACTGAGGCTGTCCTCAAACCTGTGATCCTCTTGTCTCAGCCTCCCAAGTACTGGGACTACAGGCACGCGCCACCATGCCCGGCTAGAGCAGCTCTGTATCCATGCTACCGTTGATGGACATGTGAGTTCCTCATTGAGCACTAAAAAGAACAATGCTGCTGAGGGTTTCTTGTACAAGACTTCTGGTGCAAGTATTCCTCCGGGGCGTGTTTGTTCAAGCTCCAGGTTATAACATCATTTCAGCGTGTTGTGACGAGCATTTTAAAAAACTGAAATAGACTAGGGCTGAGCACAGTGGCACAAGCCTACGCCTAGTACTTGGGAGGCTTGGATAGCAGGATTCAAGAAGAGCCTCCAAAATTTAATAAGCCCCTCAGCAACTTAGTGAGACCCTGTTCCACAAAACAAAAAATAAAAAAAGGGCTGCGGTTGTAGCATAAAGGCAGAATGCCCCGGGTTCAATCCTCAGTACCACAATAAATAAATTAATTAAAATAAAAAGGGCTGAGCTGGGCGTGGTGGTGCACGCTTGTAATTCCAGCATTTGAGAGGCTGAGACTGTAGGATCGGGGTTCCCAGCCAGCCTCAGTTACTTAGTGAGGCTCTCTGCAACTTAGTGAGACCCTCTTTCAAAATAAAGAATAAAAAATAGGGCTGGGGGTATAGCTCAGAGGTAGAATGCCCCTGAGTTCAATTCCCAGTACAACATACACACACGCACGTGCACACATACACACATGCGCGCGCGCGCGCGCACACACACACACACACATACACATAAACACAACTGAACTAGACTAGGAAATACCACCATGCAACAGAGCCTTAGCAAGAGTCAGGTTTGGTACTAATTTATTCTTACATTATTAAATCTAGTTATAAATTGCTTTCTGAAATGCATAAGTTCTTTATCCACGTACACAAGAGTGCATGCTTCCTGAGTCACCATATAAAATGACCTTCTTACTGTGCAGCTTGGTGTAAAGCCACTTGAGACCCGCCGCTGCAGCCTGCCCAGCTGGCTGGGCGGCAGGATCCGGGAGCGCGCCGGCTCCCTCAGTAACACTGACCACTTTTCCAAGGTCACCGTTATCAGTCCACACTGGCTGCTGGTTGTCCTTGAGACATCTCCGTGTTGACTCCTGCCGTCATCCGACTGCTGTTTTTGGCTTGTCAGGGGTGTAAGCTGTCTTGTGTTGTGGCTTTAATTCACATCTCCCTGATTTTTGCAGCCGACCTGAACAACATCAAGTTCTCGGCTTACCGCACTGCCATGAAGCTCCGCAGAGTTCAAAAGGCCCTGCGCTGTACGTGTCCGCTCGCGCCCGCATCCTCCTCTTCCCCGGGGCCCACCCGGCCAGGGTGGCTGGTTTGGGGGGCCCTCCAAAGGCTGGGAGATGCTGGTAGCGGATACCTGCCCTTTCCAGACCCCTCTGCACACAGCCCCTAGCCCCAGGCTTGTTCACAAACTACCCCCAGCTGCCCAACTCCCTGGCCCTTCTTCCAGGTTCAGTACAGCTAATCAACAACTCGGGGCAGGAAGTCTCCCAGCCCATGGTGCGCACCCTGGGGAGATGTAGCAGCAGAACCCTGGAATGCCAGTGGTCAGGGGTCAGCGTGGCCACGGGTTCTGGCCTTCTCAGGGACGCTGTTCATTCCCGCCTACTGGCCCAGGCCCGACTGCCCTGGCTGATTCAGCACTCGAGGTCATTCAGCCACATGGGAACCTTGGCAGATAGCATTTAGATTCTGAGAAGAAGGACAGACATATTTGTGGTTGAAATTTACATGAAGGCAGAGAAACTTCAATTAGGATAGGATCCCACAGGAGTCTAAACAATGTAGAAGGTGGCCAGGTGTGGTGGCATATGCCTGTGATCCCTGTACTTGGGAGGCTGAGACAGGAGGATCGCAGGTTTGAGGACAGCCTCAGCAAGTAGTGAGACTTTCATCATCCTAGCGATACCCTCTTTCCAAATAAGAAATGAAATCAGATTGGGGGTGTAGCTTGAAGGTAGAATGCTTCTGGGTTCAATCCCCAGTACCACAAAAACAAAACAAAAAAATGCAGAAGATGAATTTTTTGAAATTGATATAAAAAACCATATGGGCATAGCTGGGTGTGGTGGCACACTCCTGTAGTCCCACAATACTTGGGAGGCTGAGACTGGAAGATGGAAGATCGCAAGTTCGAGGGCAGCCTCAGCAACTTAGGAAGGCCCTGTTTTAAAAAAAAAAAAAGTGGTCCTGGGGATTGAACCCAGGGGTGTTCTACCTCTGATCTACACTTTACTTTTTATTTTGAAACAGGCTCTTTATAAATTGTTGAGGTTGGCCTCAAACCTGTGATCCTCCTGTCTTAGCCTCCCAAGTACTGGGATTACCAGTGAGTGCCACCACACTTGGCTTCAAAAAAAAAAAAATTTAAAAAGGTCTGGGGTTGTAGCTTGGAGGTAGAATGCCCCTGGGTTTAGCCCTCAGCCCCACAAAAACAAACAAACCTGGGCATAGAAGTCGGTTTTTATTAATCTGGGGCCCTTTACTGCCTTCCTCCTGTGTGGGAGGAGGGTCTGGGGAAAGGGCAGGATTGGATCACACTTGCAAATGCTTGGGCTGTAAATAGAGTCCAAGCCGGGGATGCCAGAGGCCTTTCCTCCTTGTCTAATCCCTGGGGGTCTGCGTCGGGCTCTCCCTGTCCGTGCCTTTCTCCTTTCTGTCCAGTGGATCTGGTGACTCTCAGTACGGCCCTGGAGGTCTTCAACGAACACGATGTGCAGGCCAGCGAGCATGTGATGGACGTGGTGGAGGTCATTCACTGCCTGACTGCCCTATACGAGCGGCTGGAGGAGGAGAGAGGCATCCTGGTCAACGTGCCACTGTGTGTGGACATGAGTCTCAACTGGCTCCTCAACGTCTTCGATAGGTAAGGATTTTGGGTCCCGGCCACCTCCAGGATCCAACCAATGGGACTGTCTGGTGGGCGGGGCGGGAGGGCTGGTTCCCACGGAGACCTTGGACCCAGCTCAGCTTGGCGCTCCCTCGCTCGCTCACACAGTTGGTCCGAGCTCTGCTGGGGTCACCTTGGTGAGGAAAATGACTGGCAAGATGTTAACTCTTTGCACACCTTCGGGTCCTCAGTCTCTTCTTTTCGACCTAGTGGCCGCAGCGGCAAGATGCGGGCATTGTCCTTTAAGACTGGCATCGCATGCCTGTGTGGCACAGAAGTGAAAGAAAAACTCCAGTGTGAGTAGACGCGAGGCCTGGAGTGGTGTGGGGTAGAGGGCGAGGTACTGCAGGGAGGAGGAAAGGTATCAGATAAACAGAAGAGCCGGGCGTGGTGGCGAACGCCAATAGTCCCACTACTTGGGAGGTTGAGACCAGAGGATCGCAGGTTCGCGGCCAGCCTCAGCTACTGAGTGAGGCTCTCCGCAACTTAGTGAGACCATGTTTCAAAATAAAGAATAAAAAAAATAGGGCTGGGGCTGTAGCTCAGAGGTAGAATGCCCCCAGGTTCCATCCCTAGTACCGCAAAAAAAAAAAAAAAAAAAAAAAAAAAAAAAAAAAAAAAAAAAAAAAGAAAAGAAAAGAAAAAAAAAAAAGAAAAAGAAAAAGAAAGAAAGAAAAAGGCTAGGGGTAAGCTGGGCGTGGTGGCGTATGCTTGTAATCCCAGCATTTGGGAGGCTGAGACCGGAGGATCCGGGTTCGCGGCCAGCCTCAGCTACCTAGTGAGGCACTCTGCAACTTAGTGAGACCCTGTTTCAAAATAAAGAATAAAAAATAGGGCTGGGGGTGTAGCTCGGAGGTAGAATGCCCCTGAGTTCAGTCCCCAGTACCGCAAAAAAAAAAAAAAAAAAAAAGGCTAGGGGTACAGCGTAGAGGTGGAATACCTCTGAGTTCAATCCCCAGCACCGAAACCCAAGCAAAAAACAAGCAAAAAGTGAAAACCTCTTTAGCTCAGTGACACACTCTCTCCTGTTGTTCTTTTGGACTTTTCTCCTCCGCGTACATTCCCTGACCCTTCCTGCCTCGGGCGGTGGGCCCCACAGACCTCTTCAGCCAAGTGGCCAACGCGGGCAGCCAGTGTGACCAACGCCACCTCGGCGTCCTGCTCCACGAGGCCATTCAGGTGCCCCGTCAGCTGGGCGAAGTGGCGGCTTTCGGGGGCAGCAACGTGGAGCCCAGCGTCCGCAGCTGCTTCCGTTTCGTGAGTATGCGATTCGGGAGGAGGGAGGCAAGCGAGGAGGGAGGGAGGGAGGGAGGAGGGAGGAGGGAGGACCAAGGCAGGCTTGGCATCGGAAACACTGCTGCCAGACCCTCTGTGGGGACGGGGCATCAGACAGAGGCACTCGGGGGCGGAGGGTTGCGGTCCTTTTGGGGATCGGGGCGGCTCAACTCAGGGCAGAAGGTGGACGTCTCCGGAGCACAGGCCGGCCTGCTGGTGCCCTGCTTCTCTGAGGGCTGCCTCGAAGGACGAGGTCCTGTGGGCCTCAATCATTTCCACTGGACTCCTGGTTTCCCTAGAGCACCGGGAAGCCAGTGATTGAAGCTTCCCAGTTCTTGCAGTGGGTCAACCTGGAGCCCCAGTCCATGGTGTGGCTGGCCGTCCTGCATCGGGTCACCATCGCTGAGCAAGTGAAGCATCAGACCAAGTGCTCCGTCTGCAGGCAGTGCCCGATCAAGGGGTTCAGGTAGGGAGAGCGATGCCTGTCGACAATCACCATGGCCATGCTAGGGGGTGCACACGCCGCATATTATAAGATGACGAGCCACACGGTTATTGTACAATCGCTGCTAATCTGTGCGCATTCTTATATGTCCTCATCATTCCTTCTAGTGTGGAATGCATAACTTTTGTAAAAGTTGGAAATGGTGAACTCTTACTTTGCTTTAGTTGCAATATGAAGTATTGAAGAGCAACAAGAAACATAAGAATTCCTACATATTGAATGGTGTGCAAGCAAATGTTTCACAATCAACTCCCCAGAGAGGGAGGGAGGGAGGGAGGGAGGGAGGGAGGGAGGAAGGAAGGAAGGAAGGAAGGAAGGAAGGAAGGAAGGAAGGAAGGAAGGAAGGAGAAACCTGATTTGTAGCATTTGCTAACTTCTGGGACGTAAATACTCCCACCCTGGCCCATGTCAGGTTACCTCCAGGAGGGCCCTGAGCAGAGCCAGGAGAGATGCACACCATGTGTAGTGGTTTTGGTCAGCAACATTTGCAGTGTCTCCCCCCTGCAGCTACAGGATGAATGCTCCTAATCCAGAAATCTGGAGTCTGGAATAGGGGTGCTCAACCAGCAGTGTCTGTGCAAGCATTTCAAAATCTGGAAAACTCTGGGATCGGAAGCACTTCTGATCTCAGCCGTATCAGAGAAAGGGGACTCAACCTTGCAATAGATGTAAATCTCAAGAGCATAGATCAGAGTCATTAAGAAGTGATGAGGTTTGGATACTTGTTACCTCTAATATCATTTATTTATTTGGGTTTATAGGTGCGTACCACCATGCCTGGTGAGCTCTTATAATTTAATTTTTTATACTAAGGATTGAATCCAGGGGCATTCTACCTCCAAGCTACACACTCATCCCTTTTTATTTTTATTTTGAAACACTGAATTGTTGAGGCTAGCCTCAAACCTGAGATCCTCCTATTTCAGCCTCTCAAGTACTGGGATTGCGGGCATGCACCACCATGCCTAGCATTGTTATTATTATTATTATTATTATTATTATTATTATTATTATTATTATTGCGGTACTAAGGATTGAACCCAGGGGCATTCTACCTCTGAGCTACACCCCCAGCCCTACTTTTTATACTTTATTTTTTGAAACATGATCTCACTAAGTTGCAGAGGGCCTCACTAAGTAGCTGAGGCTGGCCACAAACCCAAAATCCTTCTGTCTCAGCCTCCCAAGTGCTGGGATTACAAGCGTGAGCTACCACGCCTGGCTATCACTGGCATTGTAATTTTTAAATGAAGGCTTTGTTTAACAAACTGGCTTAGAAAACCTTCAACATTTAATAGTTAGCTCTTGTGAGCTGATAGGAACTCTCTTCAGCCCTCTGCTCTGTATAACCATGACAAAGTTTAAGGAATTAAAAACATTATTACAATACGTTCTTCCTGATAACATTCCATTCCTTCATAAAACACTAACTTGCATGTGTGTGTGTGTGTGTGTGTGTGTGTGTGTGTGTGGTGCTGGAGATTGAACCCAGGGGCATTCTACCTCCACGCTATACCCCCAGCTCTTTTTATTTTGTATTTTGAAACAAAGCCTCACTGAATTGCTGAGGCTGACCTCAAACTTGAGATCCTCCTGCCTCAGCCTCCCAAGTACTGGGATTACAGACCTGCAACCATGGCTAGCTCAGCTTTTCAACTTTTTAGACTACTAACACACAGCCGTCTCTACAAACACACTGCTTCTTATAAGATGAGCAAATACGAAACAGAGGTGAAGTGTGACTTGCCCAAGTTCACCCCGCTAGTTGGTGGTAGATCCAGAACTAGATATTGGATCATTAGGCTTCTCTAAGTCTATTGGATGCGAGTGGTTTATCCAGGCTTTTGAAGTAGACCTGAAGAGATAGTCTATATTCTACACTAAGTTATCATTACAAAGAAATTTTGGATGGTGGGGGGAGTGTAGTTCAGTGGTAGAACGTTGCCTAGCATGCATTAGGACTGAGTTCTATTCCTAGCACTGCAAAAACAAAACAAAAAATAAATAGATAACCTTTGGAAATTACTTTTAGTCAATTTAACCAAGGCTAGCAAATAAGATGCCTTTGAACTGGAAGTATAACTTCTCTAGGGGAGGTGGTGGTCCCGGGGAGCCTGGGCCCTTTTGGGCCATCCTTGTTTAGAAAGCTGGTTCACACGATGCCATCTTTACCCTTACTGTCCCCACACACGATTTTCAAGAAGGACAGCAAGCTGGGTCTGGTGGTGCATGCTTGTCACCTCAGTACTTGGGAGGCTGAGACCGGAGGATCCGAGTTCGCGGTCAGCCTCAGCTACTTAGTGAAGCCCTCTGCAACTTAGTGAGACCCTGTTTTGGGCGACGACACAGTCCTCTTTCCTGTGCTCCCTGGGAATATGGACTGGTGGTTTCCTGGAGATTTCTGGTGTCCAGAATGAGGCTCGCATCTGTCGAGGCCTCAGCCCCCGCTAGGCACAGGGTCCGAGCAGGTTGTGGCTCCGAGTCTGATACATGCGTGTCTTTGGATATGAGGGGAATGGCACCCTGGATTATCTTTGCTCCCACATCTCCTCTCTCCAAGGTACCGCAGCCTGAAGCAATTTAACGTGGATATCTGCCAGACCTGCTTCTTGACCGGCAGGGCCAGCAAAGGCAACAAGCTACACTACCCCATCATGGAGTATTACACGCCAGTAAGGAGGGAGCCCAGGGGCTGGCGGGAGGGGAAGCCGCTCAGGCACTGGGCTGTGACGCCCTTCGCCTGGCTCACTGCGCTCTGTTCTGCCGGGGGCAGCACTCTTCAGCTGGCCAGGGACCTCTGAGCTCCACCCCTAGCTCTTTTGGAAATTTTTTTTCTAGCTGGGTGTGGTGGTGCATGCTTGTCATCCCAGTACTTGGGAGGCTAAGACTGGAGGATCCAGGTTTGCGGCCAGCCTCAGCTACTTAGTGAGGCCCTCCACAACTTAGTGAGACCGAGTTTCCAAATAAAGAATAAAAAATAGGGCTGAGAGTGTAGCTCGGAGGTAGAATGCCCCTGAGTTCAATCCCTAGTACCGTGGACCAGAAAGAAAACCTGGTGGATGCTGGGGGGAATGGGAAGACATACTAGTGTACCCGTCCATGTTTTGCTACTGTAACACAATACCAGAGGTAGGCTGCTTTATAAAGAAAAAGGTTGTTTGGGTCAGGTTGTGTTCACCCTTGTCTAGCCTCAGGATGACTGGGACTAAATATCAATGGCAAAGGTCATTCACTATTTTACTGCAAAGAAAAGTCTCAAGAAAAGCCTAGGAGGCAAGACATTGCCAGGCGCATCCCCTGGCTCACTTGGGTCTCCTGACCAGCTTCCTGTACTGCTCCTAGAGGGGCCTACCCGCTCTTTTTCCCCTGCTACACAAAGTCTGTGCTTGAATTTGTTACTCAGAGCTAGCATGCTGGCACACACCTGTAATCCCAGTATCTGGGAGGCAGAGACAGGAAGATCACAGGTTTGAGGCCAGCCTCAGCAACTTAGAGAGGCCTTCAGCAACTTAGCAAGATGCTGTTGCAAAAGAAAATAAAAGGCTGGGGGTACAATTCAGAGGTAGAATGTCCCTTGGTTCACTTCAAGGGGCACACAAAAATTTACTCAGTCCCTCAGGAGAAAAAACAAAACAAAGATACATGCTTTACCTGGCCCACAAATTCTACTTGTTTTCACGGGCAACTGTTCCCTTCAAAGCCGATGGAGCCCAGCTTGGCCCCCAGCCTTGAACCACAGTCACAGAATTGCTCCCGAGACCCCCAGTTCCCTGAGCTGACTCTGCCTAGCGCCCCGATTCTCCCCGAGCCCCAGGCATATCCCAGCAACCCAGGGACATTCTACCTCTAAGCCACAACCCCCCCTCCCAGCCCAGCTTACAAGCTATTTTACCACGAACCATCTTTCCAAGCTGACATCTCTTGTCCAAATACCGTTGGCACAGAAACATGTGTGGCTCAGCGGGAACAGGGATCGTGCCCTTTACTTTTTATCTATTATCATTTTAAAGAAAACATTGTAAGAAGTCAAACACAGAACACTGTCTGCAGATGGTAAGCCGATAATCCTCTACCTCCTGCTCATCTGCTCTGTCCTTGGAATTTATACAAAAGAGGTGTTTTTTTTTTTGTGGTACTGGGGATTAAATCCAGGGGTATTCTACTGCTGAGCTACACCCTGGCCTTTTTTATTCTTAATTAGTTAATTAATTAATTAATTAATTAATTTTTTGCAGTACTGGGGATTGAACATAGGGGCATTCTACCTCCAAGCTTCACCTCCAACCCTATTTTTTTTTATTCTTTATTTTGAAACAGGGTCTTACGAAGGTGCAGAGGGCCTCACTAAGTAGCTGAGGCTGGCTTCGAACCTGCCATCCTCCTGTCTCAGCCTCCCAAGTACCGGGATTACACGTGTGCGCTACCATTCCTGGCTGCAGGGGTTCTTTTAAATTTTTTTTATTTTTATTTATTTTTTATTTTTTGGTACTGGGGAGTGAACCCAAGGGCATTCCAAATCTGAGCTACACCATCAGGGCTGAGGTTGTAGCTTGGAGGTAGAATGCCCCTGGGTTCAATTCTCAATGAGGAGAGGAAAGGAGAGGAGAGGAGGGAGAGAGGAGCGAGACAGCCACAAGTTCTCCGAGTCCGTGGAAGCCACCGAAGTGAGCCTCTCTGCCCTGTCTCCCCGCAGACCACCTCGAGCGAGAACATGAGGGATTTCGCCACAACCCTAAAGAACAAGTTCCGCTCAAAGCACTATTTCAGCAAGCACCCTCAGCGAGGTTATCTGCCTGTGCAATCGGTGCTGGAGGCTGACTGCAGCGAGACGTGAGTACCGGGCAGAGCGGGGCTGCGGGCTGCTCACCCAGCCCACGAGTGTGCAGTGCGGGGGCTGCGCCCCCCGGATAGGGAACATCCCACCAGTGACAGAGAGACTCAGCGTGGTCCTCACCTAGACTCCCGCTGGAGAAAGAGGCTAGATTCGGGTTCTATATCCTGCTCCTTTCAGATCTGCCCCTCTCTGCTGTGTGAGTGGCAGGAGTGGGGGCAGGGAGGACACCCGCTGCAGGGCTGCTCAGTCTCTTGTCGTCTTCTTTTTTTTTTTTTTTTTGCAGTACTGAGGATTGAACCCAGGGGCATTCTACCTCCAAGCCACACCCCTAGCCCTATTTTTAATTATTTTTGAAACAGTGTCTCACTAAGTTGCGGAGGGCCTCACTAAGTAGCTGAGGCTGGCTGCGAACCTTCAATCCTCCTGTCTCAGCCTCCCAAGCACCGGGACCACGCCCGGCCAGTTTCTGGTCTTCTGAGTCTCTGCTGCTCTCTTCCAGGCCGGCTTCTTCCCCGATGTTGCCACACGCCGACACGCACTCTCGCATCGAGCACTTCGCTAGCAGGTACCACCAGGTTCCAGTGCAATGCGTTGGAGGAGGGACTGTAGGAAGTCCAGGGGAAGGGGTTTTGGTGGAGACAAGGAGCACCGAGTCAGGGCCGGGGGACGTACACAGCCAGGTGTGGTGCAGCCAGCAAGAGCCAGCCGTCGGGACCCTCGGGGCGGCCCCAAAGCCAATGACCCCATCGTGGGATTAAAGAGCTCGAGACGGAATCAGGCCCTGCATCCTGTGTCTGCTTTTTCTTCCCAGACTCGCTGAGATGGAAAGCCAAAATTGCTCCTTCTTTAATGACAGCCTGTCCCCCGATGACAGCATGTGAGTTGCCGCAGCTGCTTGTTTTCTCGAAATAGCTCTCCTTGGGATGCTTGCGCCGCCGCCGTCTGGGAAGGGTATATCCTCAGGAGTGTGGCGGCCAGGGGCCTTGACTCCTGAGGGAAGAGAGGATGCTTCCAGGACAGAGCTTCTTCACTGACTAATCGGGGTGAATGAACGCTGCACCACCTCCCTGCCGCCTCGCCAGGCCCCTTCCTCTGGTGACATCCCAGCCTCTGTGCCCAACTTTGAGGGCAGGAGAATGTGCCCTCATCCCAGGTTGCGGAAACGAGCTCTTCTCTTGTGCTTACGTTACCAGAAGCCCCATGCTAGTGCCACCCCAATCCCGGGAGACGGCGGGGACTCGACGGAGAATGGCCAAAGGGACCCCCTGGCCTGCTCCGACACCTACAAGCAGCCACCTACGAGGATCAATCTGGTCTTCTTTTTTTTTTTTTTTTTTTTCCCAGTGGTACTGGAGATTGAACTCAGGAGCATTCTACCTCCGAGCTTTATTTTTTATTCTTTATTTTGAAACAAGGTCCCACTAAGTAGTTGAGGAGGGCCTCACTAAGTAGCTGAGGCTGGCCGGGAACCTGTGATCCTCCGGTCTCAGCCTCCCAGATACTGGGATTACAAGTGGTGCACTACCACGCCCAACTTAATCTGGTCTTGCCTGGGACTCAAATCCCTCTAGGAGGTGAAGAAACAAAGTGGGGGAGACGGGAAAATAGCCCGGAAAGGGAGGTGATTTGCTCATTATATCCTCGGGAGCCGTAATTTGAACTCAAGCCCCAGCAAATGCTCCCAGCGCCCCGCCCACAGCTGCTGCCCCTCAGAACACTGGCACCCCTCTGTCCCTCTGCGGCGCGAAGCCTGGGTCTCTGTGTGACTCGAAAGCGCCCCTGCATGCACCTCCTGGGGCTTGAGCTGTTTCTCTGTTCCAGCCCGGCGCTTCCTTTCCTCTCCCAACACCCTTGCAGAGACGAGGACCAGTACCTGCTGCGGCACTCCAGCCCCATCACAGACCGGGAGGCAGCCTTTGGCCAGCTGGCTCCGGGCGGCACGGAGAGCAAGGGGGAGCTGGAGAAGATCCTGGCCCACTTGGAAGATGAGAACCGGTGGGTGCGGCCATGGCCATGGGGGGGCGGGACTCCGGGAGGCCGAGGCTGGAGCTGAAGTCCAGGCCCTTCCGGTTAACTTAGACTCTGTGATCCTCCATTTCCTTGTCTGTAAAGTGACCTCCTAGGGTGGCTTATGAAGACCAAAAGAGATCAGGCAGGGACTGGCTGAGTGCAGTACCTGCCGTATAATAAGGGTTCTTTTTTTTTTTTTTTTTTTTGGTAGTCCTACATTTTATTTGGAAACAGTCTTGCTAGGTTGCTGAGAGTCTCGTTAAGTTGCTGAGGCTGGCTTTGAACCTGTGATCCTCCTGTCTCAGCCTCCCAAGTACTGGGAATACAGCAGGCATGTGCCACTATGCCTGGTTATAAGGGTCCTTTTGTTTTTTTGGCACTGGGGATTGAACCCAGGGTCATTCTACCTCTGGTTTATACCTCCAGCCCTTTTTATTTTGAAATAGGGTTTCACTAAATTGCTGAAGGTCTTGCTCAGTTGCTGAGGCTGGCTTCGAACCTGCGATCCTCCTGTCTCAGCTTCCCAAATACTGGGATTATAGGCATGTACTACCATGCCCACATTACAGTAAGTGTTCAATAAGTGCTAGCTCTTAAAATTATCATCTGAACTTGGGTGTGGTGGCGCAGGCTTGCAATCCCAGTCTTTGGGAGTCTGAGACAGGAAGATCCAAGGTTCCCGGCCAGCCTCAGCTACTTCGTGAAGCCCTCTGCAACTTAGTGAGACCCTGTTTCAAAATAAAGAATAAAAAGTAGGGCTGGGGATGTAGCTTGGATGTAGAAGGCCCCTGGGTTCCATCCCCAGTACCAGAAATAAAAAAATTATCATCCAAATCCTCTTAATGTAACCCCAATTTCCCATGGACCTACTAGATGCAACCCAAAAGAATACATACACATAGAGA
The DNA here is from genome assembly GCA_004027655.1 of Graphiurus murinus. Taxonomy (NCBI): domain Eukaryota; kingdom Metazoa; phylum Chordata; class Mammalia; order Rodentia; family Gliridae; genus Graphiurus; species Graphiurus murinus. The sequence goes on along the minus strand of PVLC010002854.1, from coordinate 48,106 downwards.
ACACGGAAGACAGCAGCCATGGCCCCAGTCTCACAGAACTTGCCAATCTGGAAGTAGAAAGAGGCAGTTGGCACCTACTAAAAATAGCCCAGAAAACAATGACACTACCGAAAGCACTTGAGGACTGGAAGAGAGACAGTGAAGAGGACAGGGATGACACTAGTCTCCATAGATAGGGGTGGCAGCAGAGTCCCAAGGAAGGTCCACGTCATTTTGAGGGAGCAAAGTAGAATCTGCAGGCCCCGTTAGAGCAGCGCTTTCTTTCTTTCTTTCCTTTTTTGTGGCACTGGAGATTGAACCCAGGAGCATTCTACCCCCGAGCTACACCCCCAGTCCTATTTTTTAGGTCTCATTAAGTTGCGGGGAGCCTCACTAAGTAACTGAGGCTGGCCACGAACCCGCGATTCTCCGGTTTCAGCCTCCCAAGTACTGGGATGATAAGCATGCGCCACCACGCCCAGCTGAGCAGAGCTTCTTAGACATTAGTGTGCACACAGGTCCCTTGGGAAGCTTGGCAAAATACAAATTCTGATTCCCAGGTCTGGGTGGGGCCCAAGTTTCTGCATTTGTAACCAGCTCCAGGGGACGCCCACCCCTGCCACTGGTCTGCAGACCATGCCTGGAGTGGCAAGGCTTTGGAAGGGAGCTGTTTAGGGTTGGAAGTGCAGGCAAGGGCCAGTCTGCAAAGCACTTGTCAGCAGTCCAGGAGAGATGCATACTGAAGCAGGAAGCTTTCAGAAACTTCTGGCAATTCGACATTGCCATGACATCTGTGCATGTAACTCGTAGAGCCATCTCACTGAGTGAGTAAGCTGACAACCACTTTGACAGTTGTTGAACTGGTGTGGCAGGTGGTGGGTGGTATGAACTGTGGACTAGGATATGTGTTAGGAACACACATCATTTACCATGGAGTAAAAAACCCCTGGTTTCTCACTCAGAACAATGTGAGAAACACTGCCTTAGAGCAGCAGAGGGAAATGGGCAGACAGCGATTCTGTCCTGTTGCCAAAAGAAGAGTGCTCTGCCCCCAAAGTAGGCCATCTCTTTGGAATCTGTCTCCTTGATGGCCTAGCATGGCCATCCAAAGTGGGCCAAAGCAACCCAAGCGTGGTGGCGCATGCTTGTAATCCCAGTACTTGGGAGGCTGAGACAGGAGGATCCGGGTTCTCGGCCAGCCTCAACTACTTAGTGGGGCTCTCTGCAACTTAGTGAGACCCTGTTTCAAAATAAAAGAATAAAAAATGGGACTTGGGGTGTAGCTTGGAGGTAGAATGCCCCTGAGTTCATTCCCTAGTTCCACAAAAACAAACAAACAAACAAACAAACGACAAAAAACCACAAAGTGGGCCAAAGCTGGGCACCGCGGCGCACGCCTGTCATCCCACTACTTGGGAGGGCGAGTCAGGAAGATTGCAAGTTGGAAGTCAGCCTGGGCAAGTTAGCAAAACCCTCTTTCCAAACTAGGAATTAAAGGGCTAGGGATGTAGCTTGGAAGTGGCATTCCGCCGGGTTCAATCCCCAGTACAAAAACAGTGGGGCGAAGAGGGGGCCGTGGAGAGAGAGGTGCCAGAGGCCATCTCTTGTTGATGTTATGCTTTCTCCTAGAACCTCAAAATCTAAAAGCTGCGTAGGAGGGTGCACGCCAGTGGGCCTAAGCTCTTTTATTTGCAGACAAGGTTTCTGCCTGAGTGAAGGTCAGAATTAATCCCCGCAGCAGCAGCACACCAAGGCCTTGAGGCATTCTTATATGAACTGTCAGCTCTCTCTGCTCCGAGGTCTCAGGAGGGCCGAGTCAATGGCATGGGCACCAGAGAGGAGGGGATTGTGGCCATTCCAGCGAAGACCTGGCCGCGGGTGGGGCGGTGATGGCCACACCGCGGTGAGGGACCCTCTGGGGATGTCAGCGTCCCGCCTTTGTCCCGAGCAGCATTCTCCAGGGAGAGCTGAGGCGCCTCAAGTGGCAGCACGAGGAGGCGGCCGAGGCCCCGAGCCTGGCCGAGGGCGCGGCAGAGGCGGCGCAGGAGCAGCGCAACGAGGAGCTTCTGGCGGAAGCCCGGATCCTGCGGCAGCACAAGAGCCGCCTGGAGACGCGCATGCAGATCCTCGAGGACCACAACAAGCAGCTCGAGTCCCAGCTGCAGCGCCTGCGGGAGCTGCTCCTGCAGGTGAGGCTGCAGGGCCAAGGAAGGGAGCGGGGAGGGGGGGCAGCGCCTCCTGGCTGCAGGGGACTTCCTCCGTGGACCGGGTTGGCGACTGCAGCAGGCCAGGGAAGGAAGGGTGACCACCTCCTCAGCCGGTTCTCTTCTAGCTCACTTGCACGCTACCGTTGCATGTCGCTCTCGGGTGGGCGACTCAGGCTTCTTTCTGAGGGCTCACTTCTGCAACCCACCGGCATCCCCTTTGAAGGGACACACTTCAAGCTGGCGGTGGGGGCGCCTGCCTGGCATCCCAGTGCTTGGGAGGCTGAGACAGGAGGATCGCAGGTTTAAGAGCAGCCTCCGTAACTTAGCAAGACTCTCGGCAACCTAGTGAGACCCTATCTCAAAATTTAAAAAAGGGTTAGGGGTATGGTTCCGAGGTAGAATGCCTCTGGGTTCAATTCCCAGCACCAGAAAAGATTTAATTAAAAAAATAAAAAGGGCAGAGGGAGTAGCGTAGAGGTAGAATACCCTTGGGTTCAATCCCCAGTACAAAGAACAACAACAATAAAACATAAAAAAGAGTCGGGCGTGGTGGCACATGCCTGTCATCCCAGGACTTGGGAGGCTAAGACGGGAGGATCCCAGTTTGTGGCCAGCCTCAGTTACTTAGTGAGACCCTCTGTAACTTAGTGAGACCCTATTTCAAAATAAAGAATAAAAATAGGACTGGTGGTGGAGCTCGTAGGTAGAATGCACCTGGGTTCAATTCCTAGTACCGCAAAACAAACAAGTAAATAAATAAAAACAGCTGGGCATAGTGGCGCACACTTGTAATCCCAGGACTTGGGAGGCTGAGACAGGAGGATCCGGGTTCGTGGCCATCCTCAGCTACTTAGTGAGACGCTCTGCAACTTAGTGAGACCCTGTTTCAAAATAAAGAATAAAAAATAGGGCTAGGAGTACAGCTCAGAGGTAGAATGCCCTGGGTTCCATCCCCAGTAACACACACACACACACACACACACAAATAAATAAAAAACAAAACCAAAAAAATTTCAAAAATCATCCCAAATGTTAATTTTTCTAGGATAGCATTTTCTAGAAAGAAGCTGTTTTGGTCAGGTTCAGCAAAAGAAAGATTTTTGCCATACAGGGGTCTCGTACTTTTGGCCCCTTTCATCTCTGGGAGGTAGTATAGCTCTGGAGTCAGACAGCCCAGGTTTGAATACGGCCCTGCCAGTTAGCAATTGTGGGATGTAAGGAAAGTCACTTAACGTCACTACGCCCCAGTTTCCTCATTGGTAAAAGAGAAGAAATAATGATGCCACCACCATTACAGATTGTGGTCACCATAAAATGAGTCATGCATTGACACAATTTAGCATGGTGCCAGATATAGAGTATACTCTTCATAAATGGTACTTATTATTGTCATTATATGCAACAAGTAAGAATCAGAACACTCTCTGCCACCCCCTTAGTCATCTGTTCCCCACATCTTCCAAGGGCTAGCCTCTATACGAATTCCTGGAGGTTTCTAACATATGCTGTTATGCCACGAACCGAGCACAGGTGTACAGCTCTACATTTTCAGAGAAAATTGGTTTCTCAATAGCTACAATTATGTAGCTGAAATAACAGCAAGAAAGGTACATTGCCATCTTTATAAAAATCGGGAGCCTGCCAGGCTTGGTGGCACACGCTTGTAATCCCAGTACTTGGGAGGCAGAGACAGGAGGATCACAGGTTTGAGGCCAGCCTCAGCAACTTAGCAAAACTGTCAGCTACTTAGTGAGGCCCTGTTTATTTTATTTTATTTTACTGTGGTACTAAGGATGGAACCCAAAGTCTCTATGCAACATCCCAGCCCTGTTTTATGTTTTGGTTGGAAACAGGGTCTTGATAGGTTGATGAGAGTCTCACTACTTGCTGAGGCTGTCCTCGAACCTGTGATCCTCCTGTCTCAAGTTCCCTAGTACTGGGGTTACAGGCATGTGCCACCATACCTGGCCCTGAGACCCTGCTTGAAAATAAAAAAAAATAAAAGGGGCTGGGGGTGTAGCTTGGAGGTTGAATGCTCCAGGTTCTTTCCCCAATATGGTAAAAAAATTTCTTAAATATGGGAGCCTTTGACATACATTGCTGAAGGATGTCGTTAACTAGTGATTAAATATTCTAAGGAGTTTCCTAAGAGGGGAAGCCACTGTTCGGAGCAGTACCAAAAGCTTCTGAAATCCAAGGGTGGAGGAATGTGCACGAGGTCTCTAAGGTCCCTCCTAAGTTCAGGGCTCCAGCAAGGAAGGTGAGGAAGGCGACGGTACTTAAATCCTGCCTTGCCTCTTGCTAGCCGCCCAGTGAATCAGATGGCAACGGCTCTGCAGGCTCGTCCCTAGCTTCGTCTCCACAGCAGTCGGAAGGCAGTCACCCTCGGGAGAAGGGACAGACAACTCCAGACACGGAGGCCGCAGGTGAGTTCCCTGGCGCCTTCCAGCCGCTTCCTCCCCGTGTCCTGCTCCAGGTCCTTGGGCTGGGACTGGTTCTCCTGGCTTTGAGCTTGAGTTTCAGGTCAAGATTGATGAGGTTTTTTGTTTTTGACTGATTCACTCATCTGTTCCTTCTCCAAATGGTGCATGCCTGTGATCTCAGCACTTGAGAGGTGGCGACAGGAGGATCGTAGGTTCGAGGCCAGCCTTAGCAATTTAGTGAGGCCCTCAGCAACTTAGCAAGCCTCTGTTTCAAAACAAAAAATAAAAAAGGCCGGGGGCGTAGCTCGGTGGTAGTACCCTGTGGGTTCAATCTCCAGAAACACACACGCATACACATGCACACGCACACACATACGCACACGCGCACACGCACACGAGTGCCGAGTGGCTCTTGTTAGTCACTATAATGGGAAGACTAGAACGCTCGGGGTCTCCTCTTCCTCTCTCGGCACGTCCCTCGACTGCTTGGCGTCACCTAAGGGAGTCTCGAGCTGTCTTCACCCACCTCTCCTTTCCAACTCAGATGACGTGGGGCCCAAGAGCCAGGATGTCAGCCTGTGCTTGGAGGACATCATGGAGAAGCTCCGGCACGCCTTCCCCAGCGTACGCAGCTCCGACGTGACTGCCAGCACCCTGCTGGCCTCCTGATGGAGCCAGCGCCCCACCCTCCGGACCAGTCCTCTCCCGGTCTGGACACCACCTCCCCTCAGCCTTCACCCAGTCTTCCCACAGGCCCCGAATTCCTCTACCCCGGCGACAGCAGGGACCCGGTGGTACGTGACATGGGGGCGGGGGGCAGAGGCCGAGGAGACCCGGTTCATCTCACTCTGGAAATCAGCCCTTGAATCTTCAAGTTTGAGACCAGTCCCTGATGCTACCGTTCTGTGGCAGCCCAGGCAAGTGACACTTGGCCATTCCGATGGGGACCCGAGAAGCCGCCTGGCAGAGCCAAGCAGTGCCCACCGGCCCTTCCCTTCTCCGTGGACTCATGGAGAGGGCGAGGCATACTGATCCAGGGTGCCAGCATTAAGAAGCCGTAGGGGTTCACCCCACTCTCTGGCCCAGGGTCTCCCTGGCTGCCCCTCTGAAGTGTCCCTGGAGGCGTCCGGGCAGGCTTGTCCTAGCACTGTCACTTCAGTGCCATGGCATAGCGCCAGCCCTTCCAATCCGACCTACATGCCGTTTCCTCCTCGGATATCTTCAGTTCCTTCTGCCGTACTCCCTAGCAAACCTTCCCCGAGGAGGGACCTGCACGTTCTCATTCCTACTTCCACCTTACGTTTGGAAACGTTAAAGAAACACTTGTGGAGCCGGGCGTGGTGGCACACACCTGTAATCCCAGTACTTGGGAGGCTGAGACAGGAGGATCTCAGGTTCAAGGGCAGCCTCAGCAACTTAGTGAGGCCCTCAGCAACCTAGCGAGACCGTTTCAAAACAAAAAGAATAAAAAAGGGGAGCCGGTAGTGTAGCTCAGAGGTAGAATGGCTCTGGGTTCAATCCCCAGTACACCCCCCCCCAAAAAAGGAAAAAAAATACTTATGGGTTTAAATTTTTATTTCTGACCCTCCTGTTTCCTGAAGGCCTCTCTCTCTCCAGAGAGCCACTGAGATGCTCGGAAAGCCAGCCAAAGCCACCATTTGTCTGAGCCTGTCCAGAGGACCTGGGGGCAGGAGTGCACCTTGCTCAGCAGGGGGTCTCACTCTCCTGGGGTGAGGAAGGGAGAGGCACCCTGGGGTAGCCTGGGGGAGTGCGCCTGCCTGGCACCCTTCCGTCTCCTAGGCTGAGTCAGGTTGGGGCTGATCGCCCCCAGCTCCTCGGATCGCAGGTGCGACAGGCCGCCCTGAAGGGCGCCTCTTCCTCGGACCCCCTGGCTGCGGCTCAGGAAGCCGGCCACTCTCCACCCACACAGCAGGGAGGCCTTTGTGTGCAGAAAACTCATCTTTCTAACGTAACTCGGAAGGTGAATCCAGATCTTGAACGGAACTAACCCTTCCTAGGCAACTAGGCAACATACACCGGGCCCCTTTATCCCAACACTGTGCAGGTGCCTCGTGGGGGCGAGCGACTTCTACCAAGAGGAGCTTCCCCCAGAGCCCTGCGGTCGCTTACCGTCCGTGCCAGCTTTACGCACAGGCAGAGCTATTCGGCATATGTGCTGGACACCAGTGCTCCCCCGGCCTCACTCACACATTAAATTCTAATACCTTTTGAAGTATTAGTGGTTTGCCTTGCTCTTTGTTAGCCTCAGCCTCTGGTTGAGGGGGAGCCGCCCTCCAGACCAAAGCGCCGGAAGCCCGTGGCCACAGAGGGATCGAATGGGCAGTGTCGCTCTATTCTTGCACACATTCCAAATCCTGTCCCCTGGAGACCTGGCCTTGGAGGAAGTTCCCTGGACAGCACGAGACGATGGTCCCGGTGCTCAAATCGAGCCCATCGAAGCCCTCCCCACTCTAGGCAGAACAGAAGGAACCAAACGGGCTTGATTAGGCTTTGCCAGGCCAAGACACAGCATGCATCCTCTGGCTCCTTCCCACTCGGGAGGTGCAGTCCAGGGCCTTCCAGAAAGCTGTGGTCACTGCCAAGATCGGGAGGCAGGGAGGCGGTCGGAGCAGTGTGTTCTAATCAAGCAGTGGCCGGCGGGTGGATCTGCTGGGAGCCTAGATCTGTCTGTCCCAGGGCGGGGAGGACGACAGCTTGGGTCCAGAAACCCGACGCTGCCTCCTCCCCCACTAAGCCACAGGTTCAGTGCATGAGGCCTCACCTCATGACATCTGCCTCCGTGTTCAGGTCTCTGGACTGGATAGCTGGGTCTCTGGATTGATGGTGAGCCGGTAGTGGGCAGAGCCCAGGCCTCAGTCAGAGCAGGGCATCTTGGCAGGGGGTCTAGATTTGAGGCAGGAATGGGAGAGAAGAAATGCATTGTGGGACAGAGGGCTCAGGAGCTTTGCGGCAAGTGCCGGCCTTAAGAGGGCAGATAGATGGAACAGCCGTGGATCAGGAAAGTCCCTGGCTCACCTCCCGCCCCACCCAAGAACTCCTTGACTGCGGGCGGCCTGTGCCAACTGCAGGACCAGGCGCAGCAGACAACATGTGGATTTCGTTATGTCGGAGTTGGGCTCTAGGTGGACCGAAGTGGCAGGTCAAGCATTGGATTCTCGCTAGGACTCTGTGACACTTGGTGGTCTTGTGGCTCCCTGCAGTGCCAGCGACGGTCGCTGCAGCCTGTGTGGGCAGTTTGCCTGTGTGGCGTGTGTGGAGCCTTGGGCACTGTGAGTCCATGTTGGGCTTGGAGTTAGCAAAATGTGTGGTACGCTGTTGGGCATGTTATGTAGCGTGTCTCCTGAAGGTCTTCTGCGTGCTGGGTGCTCTTTGGCCCTGTACCAGCAGGGCGGTGAAGAGAGTTGCTGGCCTGGAAAACCTTCGGATCTGATTCGCATCAGTGGTGAGGAATGTGAGTGTTTGCGGGAGTCGTTATCAAATAGTACCAGGGAACACTTAGGGCTGATGGGTGATTTGTTTTCGACCGAATCCGATAGAGGCCAGAAGAGCCGGTGGGAAGGCGCTGCCTCTTCCAGCGAGCGCCAGTGGGTTCGCGTTGGTTGGCAATTGTTAGGGAAGGCGGACTGGCTCTCGATTGGGAAGCTGTGAAGTGATTGCCATATGCCTAGAGGGTGTGCCATCCAGAAGGACACCCGACTCCCCTCCAGAATGGAGAGGCTGCAATCTAGGCTGCCAATGCCCACCTCCTGGAAGGGCCAAAGCCGGCAAATCCGTCCCTGCAGAGACACCCATTTGAGTTTGTGGTGTTCCAGCAACCAAGCTGGCGAGCCGCAGTAAGGAGAAGCCCCGAGGCCAGGCAGAGGCCAATTCTGGGAGGTGTGTACACACCAAATTCATCTTAGGGACAACTACCTGTGCTGCCTGGGGTTTGGGCTCCATGGCCGACTTCGGGCTGCAATGTTCTTGGAACTCACATTCTCAATAGCAGAGCTGTGGCTTCTGGGACCATTTCTGGCCAGGAATTCCATCCAGTTTCCCTTGACACAGTTGGTACATAGCCAAGAAAGCAGCTGCCTTACCACGCACCAACCGTTCTGGGAGACAGAGGAGGCCCAGGCCTAAGGCCGTCGGCCTGCTCCTCCTGGGCAGTCCTGTCTCCGGGCCTCCCTACCAAAAGCTGGATCTAGGAAGAAAGAAAGACTTTAGTGACTCCTCGATGCTTGAACGCCAATGGCTGAGGGAGAGGGAAGGACTCCAGGCCAGGAATCTTGCTCCCAGTGGCCCTCTCCTCCACCGCTGCCACATTTGGGAGGCCACCTGTCGAACGTCCTTGCTGTCCCCAGAGCAATACTGAGGCCAGTCCCAAGCCTGCTGTGCTGCCTGCTGGCTGCGAGAAATGGTCTCGAGGAGGAGAATGGTGGAAGGGACTTGGGGAGGGGCGAGGTGGCATGCGAGTGTACAAAAGTCGGGAATGAAGGGGTGGGGCTGGGAGCAAATTGGTTAACGTTGCCACTTACTGTGGTGCTTTTCCCCGTATCCTGGAATTCTGCTTTGAAAAGAATAAATTTGTATTTGTTTACTTTGGCTCCTCTGGTTATTCTCTCCCATTCTCGTATGCCGCATCTTGCCCATATTTTGGGGGGTGGGAAGAGAAGCCACAGGTTGCTGAGCATAGTGGCACATGTCTGTGTTCGCAGTACTTAGGAGGCTAAGACAGGAGGATGGCAGGTTCGAGGCCAGCCCCAGCAACTTAGCCAGACTCTTTCAAAATAAAAAGGGCTGGAGCGTACGTAGTTCAGCAGTAGAACACCCCTGGGTTCAAGCCCCAGTACCAGCAGTACTGCAGAACATAAAGCCACCAGGTGAGACCAACATCTACAGGATGACAAAAGACACCCTATTAGTCCCATCTTCCAATGTCACCTGGGTTGGTGGCCCCTCAAGACACCCCCCCCACTCCAATCAGCTAGTTGTCACCTCATGGAATGAGCTCTAGACTAGCAATGGTTCCTAAATTTCACCCTCATCAATTGGAGGACTTTTTCACCAGCTGAAACAACAGAAGAAAAATCAGGACACTGCAGTGAGTTTCCATAAAATTACATTGGTTCAATAAAGGTCTAGCCTTTATTTCAAGATTATGGTTATAAATATTTTTGGTGTTAAAATGTCCTTGTGAATCGATGGTGATAGTTTTTCAAAATGCCATTTTATGGCAAAATAACACCCTGCCAGTCCCCTTCCCAACACAATTTATCTTTCCTCAGCAATCCACAGCGACACTGTCTAATGGAAACCTAAGTCAAAAGCCGGCTCGGTAGCACACACCTGTAATTCCAGCTACTCAGGAGGCTGAAAACAGAGGCTTACAAATTCGAGGCCAGCCTGGGCAACTTAGCAAGACCCTGTCTCAAAATAAAAATGGCTAGGGAAGCAGATCAGTGGGTTCAACCCCTAGTACTGAAGAAAAAGAAATGCAAGTCAAATATGTAATTCAACATTTTCTAGCATATTTAAACTTTTTTTGTGTGCGGTACTGGGGATAGAACCCAGGGGCATTCTACCTCTGAGCTACACCCCCAGCCCTATTTTATTTTGAAACAGGGTCTCACTAAGTTGCAGAGGGTCTCACTACATTGCTGAGGCTCGCCTTGAACCTGCAATCCTCCTATCTCAGCCTCCCAAGTATTGAGATTACAGGCTTGCACCACCATGACCAGCTAGCATGCTTAAGAAGTAAAACTAAGCAGGTGAAATTAATTTAATAATATATAATTTAACTCAGTATGCCAAAAATACTATCCTTTCAACAGGTAATTAGTATAAAACAATTAGCTGGCCACTGTGGCATATACTTGTAATCCTTATACTTGGGAGACTGAGACAGGAGGATCACAACTTCAAGTCCAGCACACAGTAACTTAGCCAGACTTTTTCAAAATAAAAAACAAAACGGAGCCAGTCATGGTGGCGCATGCTTGTAATTCCAGTACTTGGAAGGCTGAGACAGGAGGATCACAGGTTCTCGGCCAGCCTCAGCTACTTAGTGAAGCCCTCTGCAACTTAGTGAGACCCTGTTTCAAAATAAAGAATAAAGATAGGGCTGGGGGTGGGGCTCAGAGGTAGAATGCCCCTGGGTTCAATCTCCAGTGCTGCAAAATTAATTAATTAAAAATAAAAAGGGTTGACAGTGTAGTTCAGAGGTAGAGTGACCCTGGGTTCAAACTCCAGTATCTCTCTCTCTCTCTCTCTCTCTCTCTCTCTCTCTCTCTCTCACACACACACACACACACACACACACACACACACAGAAATACAAAATACAGTAGCTGGGTATGGTGATGCATGCTGATAATCATCAGCAACTCAGTGAGACCCTCATCAACTTGGCGAGACCTTGTTTCAAAATAAAAAGGGCTAGGGGTGTAGCTTAAAGGTAGAATCCCCAGTTCCACACGCACATACAAAATAAATCTAGTAAAAATTAAATTAAAATAGGGCTGGGGTATAGCTCAAAGGTAGAACACCTCTCAGTTCAACACCTCAGTACCACACACACACAAATGAATAAAACCATTATTAATGGGACGGTTTATATATTTATATATTTTTTTCTTTTACTATGTCTTTGGAATTGTCAAGCAGTCAGCTGGTGAAAAAAACAGAACCCAAGAAAGCCATAGTTTATTACTTAAAGACTAGGCCACAAAAGTAAGATTAGTAACACTACCAGCTCCCTGCATTTCCTGCCCCACAGGATTACGCTGAAAGGGGCCAGATGACATGCAACTTGAATGTTGGGCCTTCCTGGTGTTGGTAGCCAAGGTCACCCTGCAACGTTTATGGCTGACAGCTGTATCTAGGCGGGCAGCAAGCTCTACACCTTACAGGAATGAGAGCGGCCGACAAGAAACTGCCTCGTGGCAGCCTTCCTCAACCGAGAGGGGAAGCCAGGCACAGTGGCACATGCCTGCCATCCAGTACTTGGGAGGCTGAGACAGGGCGATTGCAGGTTTGAGGCCAGCCTCAGGAACTTAGCAAAACCTTGTTTCCAAATAAAACATGAAATAGGGCTGGGGGAGTAGCTTGGAGGTAGAATGCACATTCAATCCCCAGTACTATAAGAGAGAGAGAGAAACAGAAAGACACACACAGGGGCGCGAATGCCAAGTGGTTTTGTAGCCCCTTCTCACAAGATTGTGTCTTCCTATGTCCTGGGAGGATCACAGGGCATTCGGCCAAGATCTGAATGAGCTTGAATTCTTGCCTGGGCGGCCTGTGTGGGCAGTGCGAGGTCCTCGGGGCCCCGCACCAAACAGCCCCCCTACAGAAACTCAGCATGTAGTCGCCAGGCTCGGCACAGCCTGGCTAGTGCACACCATGCAGCAAAGCGCAGGTACAGCAGGTCAAAGTCTGAATTGCTGCCCTGCAGAAAAGGCAAACTTGGCGAGGTTCCTGAGTGTGCGCCCACACACGTGTGTTTTACTTAGCATCTGGCTGCTTTGACCAAAATCCCTGACCTGCGCACACAGCAGAGAGGAAGAACGATTCCTCTCCTCACAGTGCTCCTGCAGGTTCCAGTCGGGGAGAGGCCGGCTCACCGAGGCAGAGCTCAGGAACGGCGGTGGAAGCAGACCGAGCAAGACACGCATCCCAGTACCCGGGAGGCTGAGACAGGAGAATCGCAGGTTCAAGTCCAGCCTCAGCAGCTCAGCAACCTAGTGAGACTTTGTTCAAAACAAAAAATAAAAAGGGCTCAGGGTGCAGCTCAGAGATCGAACACCCCTGAATCCAATCCCCAGAATGAGAGAGACAGAAACAGATGGACAGACTGTACTTAGACCATGGTGGTGGCAGCAGAGAGAGGGAGGAAGGGGCAAGGGACCAGGAAGGTCCCCAAGGCCACCCCCCAGGGACCCATCTCCAGCCATGGTTACACTGGGGACATGCTTTCAACACATACGTCTTTGGGGGGGATATTCTAACCCCCAACCATGATGGTGTCGCTGAGGCTGGCCTCAAACCTGCGACCCTCCTGTCTCTGCCTCCCAAGTACCGTGCCTGCTGGAACATGCCGGTCTCCCTTAGCCCTGCTTCTTCCCCTGGGCTTCCCCTCCATTCCTGCGGTCCCCACCCCACCTGCCCGGGCCCTGCCCAGAGATGCCGAACTCCTCTTCTCTGGCCGTGGCTTGCTAATTTCTACTTGAAAGAGAGCACCGAAAAAGTGGTGCAGACACCTTGAGAGTACGTTCCCCAGAGCAGCACTGGCTCTTGTCAATTGGGACCAGAACTGAGGCCAACTGGCCTACTTCCAGAAAACCCTCAGAGGCCTCTTGTTTTTTGTTTTTTTTTTTTTGCGGTACTGGGGATTGAACTCAGGAGCATTCTACCTCCGAGCTACACCCCCAGCCCTATTTTTTATTCTTTATTTTGAAACCGAGTCTCACTAAGTTGCGGAGTGCCTCACTAGGTAGCTGAGGCTGGCCACGAACCCGGATCCTCCGGTCTCAGCCTCCCGAATGCTGGGATTACAAGCGTGCGCCACCACGCCCGGCTTCTCAGAGGCCTCTTGTGATGGGCATTGTCACCCTCGATTGACAGACGAGGAAGCAGAGGCTCTAAGAGATACAGGGACTTGCCCGAGGCCAGTGGCAAAGCTGAGATTCCCACCTTGTACTCAGTCCACTACATGGTAATTAGATCCAAACCCTGGGGGTGCCAGTTAGATCACTTCTGCCTTTGCCTCCAAATGGCAGTGTTATAGGGAGTTGTTCTAGGAAGTCCTTGGAAGGATGCTCCAATACTGACAGCATCCTGTGTCATGAATAGTGGGAATATGTCCCCCTAAAAGTCCCATGTTGAAACACCGTCTGCACCACTTTTCAGAGGTGGGGATCTGGGAAGCCATCAGGTCCAAGGAAGGAAACAGTTCAAATAGTGTTGTATCCATATATGGAGGTATCACTAGCAGTCTCATTCAAATGTACAGGGAGGGAGGAGGGAAGAGCGGGATGGGGTGCGGAAGGAAACACACCCAGCGCAGTGTGCGCGTCTCTTGGTATCACTTTGAATCTCACTATGATGTAGAATTACAGTACACCAATAAAGTATACATATATATGTATATATACATATATATAGTATATACATATATATAGATGAACAAAGTGTATATATATATATATATATATGAAAAGGAATTCCTTCTCATATATACTTTTTCTCATATATATATGAGAATATATATAGGAGAATATATATAATATATATAACATATATATGGAAAAAATGCTTGTCCCTTCTTCCATGTCAGCATGCAGCCAGAAGGCACTATCAGCCTTCAGCATATACTTATTCTGCTAGCACCTTGATCTTTTTTTTTATTTTTTGTAGTACTGGGGATGGAGGATTTCAACCTCCAAGCTACACCCCCAGCCCTATTTTATTCCTTTATTTTGAAACAGGGTCTCACTAAGTTGCAGATGGCCTCACTAAGTTGCTGAGGCTGGCGGTGAACCTGGGATCCTCCTGTCTCAGCCTCTCAAGTACTGGGATTACAGATATGCACCACCCATCATGCCCGCAAGACATAGAGGTTATTGCTTGTCTCCTTGTTCCCTTTTGGATATAAGTACGCTCGTTGTGTAGGGAGTTTACCAGGTTGGCAGCAATTAGGAGCCATGGATTTAGCTCAGTGGCAGAGCATGTGCCTAGCACATACAAGGCCTTAGGTTTAATCCCCAGCACTGTACACACACACACACACACACACACACACACACACACACATACACACACACACAAAGTTGAGCACAATCCATTTAAAAGGAAGAAATTATTTATTGCTTAAAGAACACAGACCAGAAACCCCTAATAATACAGCTAAAAAAACGTCACCCCCAAACAACTGTGTTGTTAAGGCAGAATTCACAGGCATTTATAGGCATCTGGTTTTTCCGCAACTCTTCTGATGGGGTTAGGGTGAGAAAGCTCAGAATAAGGAGAATGACTTGGAATCGCTTCATCTTTGTTCTAACTATTCTCTTAGCTAATGAAAAACAAGCACCCACAGTCCTCAGTATGCAAGAGAAGCCAGAGGAGCAGCAGGAGGAATCATCCCTGAGCAGGAAAGCAGCAATTCATCATAGATAAGGCTTAAAGCACAGAGATGCGTTTGGAACAGCTAAAACATATGTATACAAACAGTTGTATAGCCTTGTAGGCTAGACGTCTCCCTTTGGCAAGCATGGCTAAATTATCAGATAGGACCATGGCACAGAACCAATATACAGCATTCTCAAACTCACAAGGGGAAGCAGTTTCATGGCTGAGTGGGATCATTAAGTCTACCCCTTTTTTATACTGCTTCTTTTTATATAAGTATGTTATTTAAACATATCATAACTAGTTTTTAAAAAAGGTTCAGAGAAACAAATACAATTGATTGGACATAAGGCAACCGGAAGGAAAGAAACATGCATAATTTCACCCAGTCTTCGGTCTGGAGGGTGAGCTCAAAGTTGAAGTGCCAGGCTGAAGGCTCACCTCACTTATTCTGAAAATATTCCAGTTGTTCTTGGAGGGAAATGAGCTGCAAGGAGAAGCAAAGCGAAGAAAGAAAGAAAATTTCACCTGAGATCTTAAGTTCTATTACTGCATATAGGATGTACTTAACATAAACTGAAAAGAACAACTGTCACTCGGTATGTATAAGGTGATCTTCCTCTAACAATGCTCCAAAGAACAGTGTTCCAGTCAAGAATGCATGCTTACAAGCCGGGCGTGGTGGCGCATGCTTGTAATCCCAGCATTTGGGAGGCTGAGACCAGAGAGGATCAGGGTTCGCGGCCAGCCTCAGCTACTTAGTGAGGCACTCCGCAACTTAGTGAGACCCGGTTTCAAAATAAAGAATAAAAAATAGGGCTGGGGGTGTAGCTCGGAGGTAGAATGCCTCTGAGTTCAATCCCCAGTACCGCCAAAAAAAAAAAAAAAAGAATGCATGCTTACAATGCTGTGGCCAGGACGTTGTCCTTTGCTATGCCAAATTCATAAAAGAAAGCTTTAAAATCAAATATGCGTTAAACATTAAACATGCTTGCTATTAAGAATCTATGCTTCTGTGAAGAATATACCAAGGCCCCAGCTCCCTGTGGAGGGACAAAGGAGATGGGACAGTCACAGTCATATTCTAAGTGTCAGAACAGAAAGTAGTTGGGATAGTCTCTTGTAATGAGTGCACGTGGTCTTATACCAAGTCTTATCTGCTGATTCATTCGTTTTTGGGGGGTACTGGGGATTGAACCCAGGGGCATTCTACCTCTGAGCTATACCCCCAGACCTTTTTATTTTAAAACAGGGCCTTGCTAAGATGCTGAGGTTCTTGCTAAATTGCTAAGACTGGCTTCGAACTTGTGATGCTCCTATCTCAGCCTTCCAAATTCAGGATTACAGGTGTATACCCCCATGCTCATGCTCAGCCTTATCATCTTCATCTTCCTCTTTTTTGGTAGTAAGGATTGAACCCAGGGGCATTCTATCCCTGAGCCACACTCTCAGCCCCTTTTTTTTTTTTTTTTTGAAACAGGGGCTTACTAAGATTCTGAGGGTCTCACTAAGTTGCCAAGGCTGGCCTTGAACCTGCAATCCTCCTATCTCAGCCTCCCAAGTACTGGTATTACAGGTGTGCACTACTGCACCCAGCCTTATCTGCTACTTCTTGTCATGCCATGAAACACTGAGAAACCAGGTGAGGGGCCTGACCATCCTGACCAACCAGAAACCTGATGATACTCTACTTATGCATTCTAAGTCAGAAGCCATGCACCTTTTGTGGTATAGGATTTATTTAATTTAAAATGGTAAAGTGACCAATAGCATTCAGAGATGTATACTGTCTTTGGGAGAAAGATTATTTTTGACTATTATTCAATTTAGATCACTCCATACTAGTATGGATTTTTACTCTGTGAAGTGAGAAAAGAACCTTATAAACTGGGCGTGGTGGTGCATCCCTGTAATACCAGTATTTCAGAAGTTGAGACAGGAGGATCACAGGTTCGCAGCCAGCCTCAGGAACTTAGTGAGACCCTGTTTCCAAAGAAAAAATAAAATAGGGCTGGGGGTGTAGCTCGGAGGTAGAATGCGCCTGGGTTCAATCCCCAGCACCACACACACACACACAAAATAAATAAGTAAATAAATAAATGAAATTAAATAAAAAAGGGCTGGGGGTAGAGCTCAGAGACAGAAGGCCCCTGGGTTCAATCCCCAGGACCACACACTCACACAAAGAGCCTTATAAAGCAATCCTGTGCTGCACACCACCCACGCCATCACTCCACTTCCGATCTGTGCTAATTCAGGTGCTTAGTGACTCAGCCTGCTCCAGGTCTTCTCCCTCGTGGGCTCTGTCTCCTACCTGCCATCGAGGAGGGGTTCCTCCAGGTTCAGACTTCTTGCTGAACAGTCAACCTGGCTCACTCACCCAAGCCCACAGAGCCAATGACCGTTTCCGTGTACAGGCCTCTCTTCAAGCGCCTGTTTTCCAAAGCATTTCCAACAACATCCATCATCTTGCCACCCCTCGCCCCTCCAAATCGGCTTCTTGTTGTCTTAGTTTCAGTCACCTAGGCTTTGGACTCACCTTTGCGTCCCCTCCCCATCACCACCACCACCTTTTGGTACTGGGGATCGGAACCCAGGGGAGTTCTGTCTCCGAGGTACACCTCCAGCCCTTTTTATTTCCAAATAGGGCCTCGATAAGTTGCTGAAACTGGCCTTGAACTTGCGCCCCTCCTGCCTTGGCCTCCTAAGTACTGGGATTACAGGTGTGCACCACCAGCCCAGCCTCTCTTTGCCCTTACATCCTGCTATGGTTTGACTCTGGAATGTGTCCCAAAGGCCCGTGTTTTAAAGGATTGGTGCCCAGCCTATGGCACTACTGGGAAGTGGTGTAAACTTAAGAGGTAGGCCCTAGTGGGTGGTCTTATTTCTTTCTTCTTCTTTCTTTTTTTTTTCTTCTTCATTACTGGGGATTGGACCCAGGGGCATTCTACCTCTGAGCTCCACCCCCAGCCCTATTTTTTATTCTTTATTTTGAAACAGGGTCTCACTAAGTTGCAGAGAGCCTCATTAAGTGGCTGAAGCTGGCTGCGAACCCACATCCTCCTGTCTCAGCCTCCCAAGTACTAGGATTACAAGCATGCGCCACCACACCCGGCTCGGTGATCTTAGGTTATTTGAGGAGTGCTCTCAAAAGGGACTGTGGGGCTGGCTGTGGTGGCGCAGGGCTGTCACCTCAGTACTTGGGAGGATTAAGGTTCAAGGCCAGCCTCAGCAATATAGGGAGAGTCTCAGCAACCTAGTGAGACCCTGATTCAAAACAAACTAAATAACTTTTAAAAAGGGCTGGGAAGCCGGGCATGGTAGTGCACGCTTGAAATCCCAGCATTTGGGAGGCTGAGACTGGAGGATCCGGGTTCACAGCCATCCTCAGCTACCTAATAAGGCACTCCGCAACTTAGACCCTGTTTCA
The DNA here is from genome assembly GCA_004027655.1 of Graphiurus murinus. Classification (NCBI taxonomy): domain Eukaryota; kingdom Metazoa; phylum Chordata; class Mammalia; order Rodentia; family Gliridae; genus Graphiurus; species Graphiurus murinus. Next base: position 29,942 of record PVLC010002854.1, on the reverse strand, counting down.
AAATAAGGAATAAAAAATAGGGCTGGGGGTATAGCTTAGAGGTAGAATGCCCCTGAGTTCAATCCCCAGTACCGAAAAAAAGGGGGGGCTGGGGTGTGTGTAGAACACCTCTGGGTTCAACCCCAGGATCACAAACAAAGGGGACTGTGGGACCCTGATCTCTTCTCTCTCATTTGCTTCCCTGCCATGAGGTGAGTGGATCTGCACCACGCCATGCTCCCCCTGTAATGTGCTGCTTCACTACAGACGCAAAAGCCAGGGGGCTCACTGGCCACCGATGAGACTCCAAAGCTCTGAGCCAAAAGAACTCTTTCCCTTGATAAGCTGATTATCGGAGGCAGCTGTTACAGTAACGGGAACCGAACACAAAATCCAATCAGCCATTAATGACTAACACCAAATCCAGTTGTTTGTTAAGATCTGGGTCCTTCTGTCACTTGCACCTTCCACCAGTGTCTCCCCACTCTGATTCCTCCTGTATGCCGCTGGCAGAGCAATCTCCTTGAGTTATTCTCCAGGGGGAAAATGTGCCTTGCTGGCTCCTTATGACCTCTACCCCCAACCTGAACTCTTTAGCCTGGCATCCCACTCTGAGCCATGCACTTGCAACGTCGTCATAGGATGCCCTCCTCTCCCCGGCTCCTTATTAAATCCCTTAGCTACATTTTAAGCCCCCAAGTAAACACTACCTTCTCCAGAAAGCCTTACTCGCTCTCCACAGACAAAAGTGAGCTTGCATTCCTTTAAATCCCTTCCCCTCTCATGAATTTCTCTTCAGCTGAAGGCAGAGACAATATCATACGCATTTCAAAGCTCTCTGCAGAACCCAGCTTTAAGCAGGCACCCAGTAAATCTATATTGAATAAATGAGCTAACATCAACGTCTCATAGTAACGTTTCAACAGTTCTACGTTGAAAATGTGCTCCCCGATACCAACTGCTGACGTGAATGAAAAAAAGGTGCTTGATGGCCACTGGTGCGATCCCCACATTAACTGTTCGCCTGGTTGTTTAGAAGCAATACTTGGATAGGTGATTTGCTGGAAAGGAAGGGATTGCACAGAACAGAAGAATGCCTCTGGCCATGTGGGCTTGGGCGTAGGCAACAGCGCCTCTGCTTAGAGCCCCAAGCTAAGCCTGGCCTCATAATCCCAACTCCAGTCTGCTTAAAATGATCGCCTTCACTTGAACACGCTCCTGTGGCTTTGAAAATAGACTTCAAGTTCAAATTCTGGCATACCAGGGAGGTAGTCTAAGAGGAGGGGAGGGGGAAGACTGAGGTTCTTTAATGGAAATACTACCATCGACTATGTGTATATAAGTGACTATACCAATGTCGATCCTAGTACTCTGTGTTGGGAAGAGGGAAATGGGGAGGTGGGAGGGCACCAAGTGCTGTGTGCATGTATGTCACTGTCAACATGATTTACATTTTTTTTTTTTTTTGCGGTACTGGGGATGGAACCCAGGGGCATTCTACCTCCGAGCTATACCCCCAGCCCTATTTTTTTATTCTTTATTTTGAAACCGAGTCTCACTAAGTTGAGGAGTGCCTCACTAGGTAGCTGAGGCTGGCCGCGAACCCGGATCCTCTGGTCTCAGCCTCCCGAATGCTGGGATTACAAGCGTGCGCCACCACGCCCGGCTCAACATGATTTACATTATGATGTCTGACCATAATGCACTGATAAAAGCATAATAAAAAATATCCTGCCTGCAAAATGAAAATAAAATAACATTTATCTCATAAAAAAAGAAATCTGGTATACATCCTTAACACTTATTTCTCCTTTGCCACCCAGTAACTCACCTAAGTCTCCTCAATCCTTTAAAATACATTCTGTTCCTGGGTGTGGTGGCACAGGCCTGTAATCCCAGTACTGGGGAGGCCGAGACAAGAGGATTGCAGGTTCAAAGCCAGCCTCAGCAAGGTAGCATGGCCCTCAGCAACTCAGAGAGGCCCTGTTTCAAAATAAAAGAATAAAAAGGCTGGCAAGGATAGCTCAGATGTAGATGGTCCCTGGGTTCAATCCCCAGTACAAAAGAAATACATTCTCTCATATATACATGTTCATAGTAGCACTAGTCAAAGAAGAAAGAAGCCAAATGTCCATCAGTAAACGAATGGATGGGTAAAACATAGTGTATCTGTTCAATGGATTATTATTCAGTTTTAGATGGAATAAAGTATTAACACAAGTCGCAATAGGGATGAACCAGGAAAAATTATGCTAAGTAAAAGAAGCCAGACACAAAATACCATATGTTACATGACTCCACCTGTATGAAATAGCCAGAATAGGCAGGAGATTAGTAAACAAAGGACATTAGGGATGACTTAAGGTTGGGCAGGGGAAAAATTCGAGGAAACAGGGAGCGGCTGCAATGGGGCACAGACTTTCTTTGGGCTGTGATGAAAATGTTCTACAATTGACATGCTGATGGCTGCACAACTCTTGAGATACACTGTAAATCACTGAATTGTGCATTTCAATGAGTGAATTATAATATATATAAATTATATCTCAACAAAGCTATTATAAAAATATTCTAGGGCTAGGGTATGGCTTGTTGTTAGAGCACCTGCCTCACATGCATGAGGCCCTAGGTTTGATTGCCAGCACTGCCAAAAGCAAGCAAGCAAACCACCCATGTGTGTGTGTGTGTGTGTGTGTGTTTTACTGGGAACTAAACCCAGGGGCATTCTACCTCTGAGCAAAACCTCCAGCCCTATTTTATTTTTATTTTTGAAATGGGTCTCACTAAGTTGCCAAGGATCTCAGTCAGTTGCTGAGGCTGGACTTGAACCTGTGATCCTCCTGTCTCAGCCTCCCAAGTACTGGGGTTACAGGTGTGCATGTACTTTCATATTTGTATGATCATTTGTTTCCTTTCCAAATCCCTTCTAGACTGTTAGCTCCACGAGGACAAGCGTTTTATGTATCATATTCAACTCTGGGCATGGAGTTCTTTGCACTCCAGAGGTATCCAGTAGCCAACACCTCTCCACACCCTGCTGTCCTCATGCAGAAGACTTTTGTCTTCTGCATGCTTATTCCTACACAACTCTCAGGATATGCTATAAATCCCGTGAGAACAACAACCAGAAATGAGATTGGGGTGAGGTGAGGGAAGGTTCTTTGTAGCAAATGTTTTCAGATTGACTTACAAACATACGTCTCACCTGCTCATTTCTTTGTTTTTCCTGTATCTTAAGAGACTCCAGCATAGACTGAAAATGACACTGGAAAACAAATTGTATGCACAGTGAATGTTGAGTCTCAAAGGAAAAGAAAACCAAGGGAGACAAGAGTTTGTTGAACAATTTGACAAGAAAACTGTCAGTTACACAAAAGAGCATTCTCTTTATAGGAACCAGAGGATAAAAACTACTCCCTAGCCACAGTGGCGTCCTATTTCTCTGGCTCCCAAATAAATGGTTGGGATGCCTTCACACCACCCTTTTCTAGTTTAGCCCAACTCCTAGCAAAGAAGCTGGAGTGGAATTCGGTGCCGACTCTTCTTCCATTTCTCCTCATTACAGCAGACAGAGCAGGACTACTCCTAACGCATCCTGCATGCAATGACAATAACCCCAAAGCATCATATGCCTGTATCTTTCAGAATGTTCCCATGGCTGCTACCTTTGGCTATTCTAAAGGACACCACCCAAAGTGGGGACAGCTCTGTGTGAATCTGCTCCCCTTTGGTGACTACTGCTCTACAAAAAATGAAATCTGGCAAAGAATTCTTCGGATGCTTTGGAATTTCCCTTACCATAAAGAGGGAAACAGCTCTGTCCTAAACATACCTTTTTCTTTCACTGAAACACTTAAACATGTATCAAGAAAAATAAGGCAACATATTTGTTCTTGTTCAAGCATGCACCATAAAATTCAGAGATGAATTTACTTAATTCTTTGCACGGAAATGAATACATTTTGGTACACATGACAGGATTCAACCTATGCTCTACCATTTACTGTGGTCCTTGGCAAGTTACTTTTTCGGTTTCAATTCTTTTTCTATGAAATGGGAATGCTGACAGTATCTAAGTTTCAGGGAGTAAAGGTGAAATGAGGTAATACATAGCTCTTTTAAATTTTATGGTATTGAGGATTCTACCAGGGGCATTCTACCTCCAAGCTATACCCTTAGCCCTTTAATGATTTTTTGAAACAGGGTCTTTCTAGGTTGCTGAGAGTCTTGCTGCATTGCTGAGGCTTGTCTCAAACTTGTGATCCTCCTGTCCCAGCCTTCCAAGTACTGGGATTACAGGCCTGCACCACCATGCCCAGCTAGTACATAGCTCTTTAGATGTGCTATTTGCATAATAAATGCTCAATACTGGCAATTATATCAAGTTACCTGGTCCCCTCCCCAAATGTTTGCTAGGTGATCAAAATTACTCAGGTAAAAAAAATAAAATAAAATAAAACAGGAGCCGGGTGTGGTAGAGCATGCTTGTAAGCCCAAGTCCTTGGGAGGCTGAGACTGGAGGATTGCAGGTTTGCGGCCAGCCTCAGCTACTTCGTGAGGCCCTCGGCAACTTAGTGAGTCCCTGTTTCAAAATAAAGAATAAAAAATAGTACCAGGGCCGGGCGTGGTGGCGAACGCATCTAATCTCAGTACTTGGGAGGCTAAAACAGGAGGATCTGGGTTCATGGCCAGCCTCAGCTACTTAGTGAGACCTTGTTTCAAAATAAAGAATAAAAAATAGGACTGGGGGTGTAGCTTGGAGGTAGAATGCCCCTGGGTTCAATCTCCAGTACCACAAAAAAAAAAAAGATAGGACTGGGGATGTAGCTCAGAGGTAGAATGCCCCTGGGTTCAATCCCGAGGACCACAAAACAGAAACAAAACAAAACAAAAAACAGAGATCTTTTTCATTGGTGAGTTCTAAGAGGTTGTTTATGTTTGTGAATGAACAAGAATACTGCACAGAGATGACCTAGGTGAAGACACAACGAAGGGACTTTGAAAGTAAGATAACGGCATTGCTTCATACCAGCCAATAAGGACTTACCTTGAGGGTCAGATTTTCCACACTCCTGATGAGATCCTTCTGTCTCTGTGCTTTGCACTGAATCTCTTGGAGCTTTCTCTCCTTGTAATTAATCTGCTTCTGAATTTCTATGACTAACAGAGGTAGAAAGAGACTTTATGCACCTAAATCTAGCCTAGACTAATAGAGCAAGTAAAACTCCACTATATCTATGAGAAAGAACTTCTCAAACTTAGCCTTGTATCTAGTGTATGTCCACACGTGGGGTTTTGCACTGTCACCTACCCCATCCCATCACGTTGTCCTTCCTCAGACTTACCTATTGACCTGGTACCTTCCTTTGACTCATTCTGGGTAGATTCAAGAATCTTAGCCTGTAGCTCCCTTTCTAGAACCTCTTCCGAATCATCTTCCTCCACCACTTCCTCCTCCTCATCATCATCTTCATCTTCATCATCTTCTTCGTCCTCCTCCTCCGGATTGTTACTGCTAGAATCAGTGAGCATCTCCCGCAGCATGTCATATTCTATTGGTGTTAAGCAAGAGGAAGCTTTGCAGAGGACACCTGCTCCAGATACACTCATGCTCCTTACCCTCAAGTTCACTGGCCAATGGGCACATTTTAGAAATAAGTTTTCTTACAGGAAGACTATTCCCTTCATGAAACAAGGATGGGAAATATAAGACACTAACAGGCATTCATGTGTTCAGTGACCAAGACATTTACAGAATGCAATGGAGGACCAGTAAGAGGGGAAAGGGGGAAAGGCCCAGGAGTCTACAGAGAAGGATCTAACACACAGTCAACACCTACCCCATTCGAAGCTCCTGCCTTGATCAAAATACCTGATGAGACAGGATCTTGCTTAGAGTCACTCGTTTCTGGGGACATTGGAAAGCTTGGAATGCAGCCATGACCTTCTATTTCCTTTGTCCCATCATCAGCAGTGACTTCCCATCCTAAAAGGAGGCACAGTCAAGGAAAACGACAACCACAAGAAGGCATAGCCAGCAGGTAAGAAGCGCTTTGGCTAAAAGTGCTATTTAATTGAGTCCAATTTCACAGGTATATACGATTTCTATTGCATGTGCTTACTGCTCCTGGCTAGAAAGTAGTACTTCTCCCAATCGGAAGTTCTCCCCATCACACTTAGGCATGTCAGCATGTGTCTGTGGGGTGGCACCTATGACACAGAGTGTCTGCTAGAAAGGATACGGGCACTGATGGCTTCGGCATCTGAACACAGCAGCCTCTTCACTTCCTTCTCCACATCTGGAGAGTCAATATACTGAAGCAGAGTACAGGGAGGAAGGTCAAGATTGTCATTTACCACCCTGTGCTTGGCAGGACTTTTTCCCTATAGCCAACTAAGTCAAATGATCAGGCTTTGTTGGATGCTCATGTAACCAAAGCTCTACTTTAAGTAGTACTACTTATGAAGGAATCTTTAGCCAGGACCTATATTTTTCACAGTAAGCTTATCTTTCCCAACTAAACGAGTGACTTAAGACATTTCACCTTTTCAGCCTGTGATTCGATGGTAAAGACCTCTTTCAGAGGTGTAATCCTCTGTTATTATTTTTCCCTGATGAATGTTGGCAGAGAACTGTAATATCTCATTAGTTCTTTAGAAGCAATTTGGTTTGAGGATCCAAATTCCCAGATTTCACTTCCCCATATCTTTATATTAGAGATGTTCCAACAAAAACTAGATCTTAGTTACATATTCTCCCTTGAATCCAGTTTTAGACAGTTATCTCCACAGCAACCAATTGGTCATGCCACAAATAGAAATTAAGACTTTGCAGGGAAATAAGCAATCACAAACAACTTCTGGTAAAAGTGAACCCTAGGCTGAGACCGGAGGATCCGGGTTCGTGGCCAGCCTCAGCTACTTAGTGAAGCCCTCTGCAACTTAGTGAGACCCTGTTTCAAAATAAAGAATAAAAAATAAGCCGGGCATGGTGGCGCAGGCTTGTAATCCCAGCATTTGGGAAGCTGAGACCGGAGGATCTGGGTTCGCGGCCAGCCTCAGCTACCTAGTGAGGCACTCCGCAACTTAGTGAGACTCAGTTTCAAAATAAAGAATAAAAAATAGGGCTGGGGGTGTAGCTCGGAGGTAGAATGCCCCTGAGTTCAATCCCCAGTACCGCAAAAAAAAAAAAAAAAAGTGAACCCTAACTTCCAAGGAATGACTTTTGAAATAAAATCAGAGAAAAAAGCAGACTAGAATGCACAGGGTCACTGGTAAAACTGTATCTGTTCCTTTAGGAAGTATTGAACAATGAATTCATTTCTCAGTGAATCAAATCCGGTGTCTGTGTATGGAAGTGGGGGGTTAAAGGTGAGAATGAAGGCTCAGAAATAACTTATAATTTATCTGATTTATTTGAAACTAATGAGCTGCTAAAAGAAAACACACTAAAGTTCACCAATGAAATTATAATTGTTCTACCTCAGTAAAGTTGATTTCTTCAACTTGCTTGAAATCAGTGGGCTATGAAATAAAGCGCAATAAACAATGAAGTTATTTTCTGATTGATCTATTTCAGTAAAGCTTAAATAGCTCTACAATTATTCTTAATTTCACATGTAATAGGCCATCAATAAATGCTGTCGAATGATAGAGTATAAAGGCAAGGCAACATGTGGATTGGAAAGATCAACACAGTAAAGATGCCAATTCTCCCCAAATTCAATATAAGTTTAATGTTATTCCTATCAAAATTCCAGCCAGGTTTTCTATAGATATAGACAAGCATATTATAAAATTTATGTAGAGATGAACATAGTGGCACATACCTTTAATCCCAGTACTTGGGAGGCTGAGACAGGAGGATCTCAGATTCAAAGTCAGCCTCAGCAATTCAGCAAGACTCTGAGCAACTTTGCAAGACCCTGTTTACAAATAAAAATAAAATAGGGCTGGGATGTAGCTCAGAGGTAAAGTGTCCCTGGGTTCAATCCCCAGTACCACACAAAAATAGATAATAGATAGATAGATAGATAGATAGATAGATAGATAGATAGATAGGGAGGGGAGGAAGGAAGGAAGGAAGGAAGGAAGGAAGGAAGGAAGGAAGGAAGGAAGGAAGGAAGGAAGGAAGGAGGGAAGGAAGGAAGGAAGGAAGATAGGTGGGTAGGTATAGGCTCTAGAATGGCTAAAGCAATCTTGACAAATAAAAATGAAGTGGGCCAGGTATGGTGGCATACACCTGTAGTTCCAGTACTTGGGAGGCTGAGACAGGAGGATTGCAGGGTTGAGAACAGCCTCAGCAAGTAGGGAGACTCTCAGCAACCTAGCAAGACTGTTTCAAAATAAAAAATTTAAAGGGCTGGGGAGGGTATAACTTGGAGGCAGAATGCCCCTGGGTTCAATCCCCAGTACAACAACAACAACAAAAGTTGAAGTGAGACAAATCAGTCTTCTGATTTCAAGACCTATTACATCACGTTACGGGTGGAGAGATCGACATGTAAGTCAGTGGAACATAGAACAGACCCACACAAATATGTCCATCTAATTTTTGGCAACAGTGCAAAGGCAAAACAATGGAGGTAGGATAACAAATGGTGCTAGAAAAATTGGACATCTTTAAGCAAGAAAAAAACAAAAACCTGGAAACTGGGCATGCTAGCGCACACTTGTAATCCCAATACTTGGGAGGCTGAGACCAGAGGATCTGGGTTCACAGCCAGCCTCAGCTACTTAGTGAGCCCCCCCCCACCACAACTTAGTGAGACCCTGTTTCAAAATAAAGAATAAAAAATTAGGGCTGGGAGTGTAGCTCGGAGGTATAATGCCCCTGGGTTCAATCCTCAGTAACACACACACACACACACACACACACACACACACACACACACAAAACTGAAAACTCTCTCCCTTTGAAAGACCATGTGAAGAGGATAAAAAGACAAGATGTAGACTAAGGAAAGACATTTGCAAACTACATATCTGACTAAAGAATAGTATTTAGAATATAAAGAGAACTCTTAAAACTCAACAATAAAATAGTCATTTTAATAATGAGTAAAAAGCATGAACAGGTACTTAACTGAGATAGACATAAAGATGGAAAGCAAGCATGTAAAATGTTCAATGTCATTAGCTATCAGGGAAATGCAATTTTTCTTTGTGGTACTGGGGATTGAACCCAGGGACATTCTACCTCTGAGCTATACCTCGAGCCCTATTTTATATTTTTATTTTGAAACAGGGTCTCGCTAAGTTGCTAAGGTTCTCCCTAACTTGTTGAGGCTGACCTTGAACCTGTGATCCTCCAATCTCAGATTCCCAAGTACTGGGATTACAGGTGCATGCCACCCATGCCCAGCTTAGATATCCTTTAATGAGTAAATAGTTAAACACACTGGTACATTCATATCATGGAATACTACTCAGCAATAAAAAGGAATAAATTATTGATGAATGTAAAACCTTTCATAGACCTTAAGGGAAGTATGGTCAGTGGGGGGGGGGGCTAATCTTAGCTGTTATATATTGCATGATTTTCCTTGTATGACATCCTAAAAAGGCAAAATTACAGAGAGGGAGGACACATCAGCGATTGCCAAGCATTAAGGACCGAGGTGTAAGGTAGGAGGGAGGTGAGTATGCTCATAAAAGATCCAACTAAAAAATCCTTGTGTTGATGGAACCATTTAGTAACTAACTGCATAAGTGGATCCATGGGATAAAACTACACAGAACTAAACACTGCACACGAACACATGAGTACAAGTAATGTGAGAAATTTGAGTAGGGTCAGTGAATTGCAATAATGTCAGTACTCCATTTGTGATTCTTGTACTATAATTTTGCAAAATGTTACAATGGGGGAAAACTAGAGTACATGGAATGCCCCTAGGTTCAATCCCCAGTCACACACACACACACACTCAATTAACAAATGGACAACTGAAGTTTGGTATGGTGGCACATGCCTGTAATCCCAGTACATGGGAGGCTAAGACAGCAAGATAACAGGTTTGTGGCCAACTGCAGCAACTTAGAGAGGCCCTCAGCAGCTTAATGAGACTCCGTTCCAAAAGAAAAATAAAGTGGGGATAAGAGTATAGCTTGGAGGTAGAATGCCCCTGGGTTCAACCTCCAGTACCAAAAAAGGGAGGGTGCAATTGAACTAAATACACACTTTTCAAAAGAAGAAATTCAAATGGCCAATAAATACATGGAAAAATTGTCAACATTATTAACAATCAGGGAAATGCAAATCAAAACTACACTAACATTCCATCTAACTCCAGTTAGAATGGCAATCACCTCCCAGTACTTGGGAGGTTGAGACAGGAGGATCACAGGTTCGAGGCCAGTCTCAGCTACTTAGTGAGGCCCTCCACAACTTAGTGAGACTCTGTTTCCAAATATAAAATAGGGCTTGAGGGTGTAGCTCGGAGGTAGAATGCCTCCGAGTTCAATCCCCAGTACTGCAAACTGCAAACTGCAAAAAAAAAAAAAAAAAAAAGAAGGAATGGAAATCAATCAAGAATATAAACAAGGCAAGGCTAGGCATGGTGGCACACACTTGTAATCCTAGTACTTGGGAGGCTGAGGCAGGAGGATTGCAGGTTCGAGGCCAGCCTTAGCCACTTAGTGAGGCCCTACTCCAACTTAGTGAGACCCTGTTTCAAAGTAAAGAATTAAAAATAGGGCTGGGGCCGGGCGTGGTGGCGCACGCTTATAATTCCAGCATTTGGGAGGCTGAGACCAGAGGATCCGGGTTCGAGGCCAGCCTCAGCTACCTAGTGAGGCACTCCGCAACTTAGTGAGACTCGGTTTCAAAATAAAGAATAAAAAATAGGGCTGGGGGTGTAGCTCGGAGGTAGAATGCCCCTGAGTTCAACCCCCAGTACCACAAAAAAAAAAAGGGCTGGGGGTGTAGCTTGGAGGTAGAATACCTCTGGGTTCACTCCCTAGTACCGAAAATAAACAAAAAAAGAATATAAACAAATAATAAATGTGGTGGGGATGTGGGAAATCAAAATTCTTATACACTGTTGGTCTGTTGGTAGGATTATAAACTTGTACTACTATTATGGAGATCAGGATAGAAGTTTCTTGAGATCAGGATAGAAGTTTCTTGAAAGACTAGGAATAGTATTACCATATACCATTCCTTGGTATCTTTCCAAAAGAATTAAAGTCAGAATAATATTGTGATACATGCATATTCATGTTTATTGTAGCACAATTCACAATAGTCAAATTACTGAACCAACTTTGGTGTTCATCAACAGGTGAATGGATAAAGAAAAAGTGTTATATATACACAATGGGATCTTACTCTGCTATATAAAAGAACAAAATTAGCCAAGCGTGGTGGCACACGCTTGTAATCCCAGTACTTGGGAGGCTGAGACAGGAGGATCACAGGTTTGTGGCCGGCCTCAACTACTTAGTGAGACCCTCTGCAACTTAGTGAGACTGTTTCAGAAATAAAGAATAAAAAATAGGGCTGAGGATGTAGCTCGGAGGTAGAATGCCCCTGGGTTCAATCCCCCATTCCACAAAAAAAGGAACGAAGGAAGGAAGGGAGGGAGGGAGGGAGGGAGGGAGGGAGGAAAAAATATGGGACTGGGGGTATAACTCAGAAGTAGAATGCCCCTAGGTTCAATACTCAGTACTGCAAAATAATAATAATAATAAAATAAAAATAAATAAATAAAAGAACAAAGTTATTTGCAAGAAAATGGATGGAACTAGGGAATATTATGCCACATGAGATCAGCCAGTCTGAGAAAGTCAAGGGTGGTATGTTCTCTTTCATATGTGGAAGGTAGCGAGAATATAGGGGGAAAAGGGGCTTCAGATAAACGAGGAGACAGAGCAATTGAATAGTGGAAGGGGGAGGAAGGCAGGGAGGGGAAAGCAGAAGCTTGGGGAAGAGAACAGCTCCAATACTATTAGGTCCATCTCTGAAGGCATAACTACTACCAGTCCCACTAACATCCATGGGGAGGGAGGAGGGCGGGCCGGGTGGCAAGTATTCCAAGTGCGGTGTGCATGTATGAATGTATCACTTCGAACCTCACTATGATGTATAATTATAATGCATCAATAAAAGTATAAGAAAGAAAAAAGATAGGTATTTCAAAATAAAGTTTTTAATTGAACAAAGCAAGCCAAGTCAAAGTATTCCCATAGTTCACTCAAGTTTCCGCACGCCGGAAGTAAGGTAAGGAACATAATCACCAGTCCCAATTCTCAGGTTCTACATCAGTTCACTTTAAAACTAGGTCTTGCCACTGAAAACTAAAAGCATGAGCAGAAGTTTCAAGTTCACGATTCTTCCAGATCCCTAACAATGAGCTTATAATCGAAAGGAGCAGGTCTGTTTTTATTCATTGATATATTCCCACATGGTGCCAGACATTTATCTCACACTCAACAAATATTTATTGAACACGTAAATGAACGAACAAATTAATTCCCAGTTGACCTTCTCCCTTTCCTTCCCATGCGGAATCCTCTTCTAATCCACCCAGCAGACACACAAATAACATGAGACTAACCTTTTTTATTTTCCGGAACCTTTTCTTTCTGACATTCTTAAGTGGAGGAGTAACTAAAACAAATACAATATGGTGAAACATATATATGATTGATGGTAGTCACATGTGTACTGGAATTTGGTTAAGAAAAAGGTCATGCTAGGACAGGACCCCTTTACGAGTGTCTAAGAGCCTAATGAACCAGGTAGGAGGTGCTCACTTCACAAGAACAAGATTCGGCCGACAAATCGATTCGGCCACAGTGAGCAGGGGGCTGGTGACTTACTGCCATGCTTCCAAGCATATTTCTTCTCTGACTCCTTTTCAGTGTTCCCAATTGCATTAGGCTCAGTGGAGGAAACTGGTTCTTGTGGAGAGGAGTGGAGATCAGCACGGGCACTGCACACAAGCATCTATATTTACCGAACACAAAGACGACGACTATGGCCACAAATCATGGGTTAGGACTAAATCGTGATGGTTCTTACCACCAGAAATCCTGGAGTACAGATGAAACCATCCCTTGGCATTTCTAGAAAATCAAGTATTATGTACTATACGATCATTTTCTCTCTCTTATATCCTTTGTCTCTCAAATTCTTTTGTCCTCTCTCCCAGTAGCACTGTATATAGACTATGAGGATTTCTTTTTTTTTTTTTTTGGTACTGGGGATTGAACTCAGGGGCATTCTACCTCCGAGCTATACCCCCAGCCCTATTTTTTATTCTTTATTTTGAAACCGGGTCTCACTAAGTTGCGGAGTGCCTCACTAGGTAGCTGAGGCTGGCCGCGAACCCGGATCCTCTGGTCTCAGCCTCCCAAATGCTGGGATTACAAGCGTGCGCCACCACGCCCGGCTGGATTTTTTTTTTTTTTTTTAGCTAGAGTATTTACCAGTGTAGGGAGAACATGCAGAAAACACAAACATCTTTTGATTTAAAGAGGAAATCAGAAAACAACGGCAGAGGTGATGGATAAGAACCAATTTATTTACTTATATTTATTTTGGTACTAGAGATTGAACCCAGGGGTATTCTACCTCTGAAATATACTCCCCAGCCCTTTTTATATTGTAATTTGAAACAAGGTCTGGCTAAGTTGCTCAGTTTGGCCTTGAACTTATTATCCTCCTGTCTCAGCCTCTCAAATACTGGGATTACAGGAGTATGCCACCACGTCTGGCAATAAGAACCAATTTAAATATCCAGCTTTGGAGCCGGGCGTGGTGGCGCACGCTTGCAATCCCAGCATTTGGGAGGCTGAGACCGGAGGATCCAGGTTCGCGGCCAGCCTCAGCTACCTAGTGAGGCCCTCCGCAACTTAGTGAGACTCTGTTTCAAAATAAAGAATAAAAAATAGGGCTGGGGGTATAGCTCGAAGGTTGAATGCCCCTGAGTTCAATCCCCAGTACCGCAAAAAAAAAGTAAAATAAATAAATATCCAGCATTAACAGAATGCTTTAGCAGAAAGTTCAGAAGAAGACCCCATAGAAATATTTATTTATTTATTTGTTTGTTTGTTTATTTTTGTGGTACTGGGGATGGAAGCCAGGGGATTTCTACCTCTGAGCTACACCCCCAGCCCAATTTTTATTTCTTTATTTTGAAACAGGGTCTCACTAAGTTGTGGAGGGCCTCACTAAGTAGCTGAGGCTGGCCATGAACCTGCAATACTGTTCAGCCTCCCAAGTACTGGGATTACAAGCACGCATCACCATGCCTGGCAAAAAATACTTGTATTTTTAAATGAATAAAAGTTACTATACATGGCAAACAGAGGCCTCTACAAGCTCCTTGGATGAAATAAGGTAGTAAAAAGTTAAGGATCTAGTTGGGCGCAATGGTACTCCCAGTACTTGGAAGACAGAGACAGGAGGATTGCCAAATTCTAGGCCAGCCTCATCAACTTAGCAAAACCCTGTCTCAAAATAAAAAATAAAAAGGGTTGGAAGTGTAGCTCAATGGTAAAGTGACCCTGGATTCGATTCCCAGTATTGAAAAAAAGTTATGGATCAAATGCCAAATTCGAACATGATATTTTATTCTTGTGGAACTGAACTGGAAATTTAGAAATGGCAAGGCAGCCATTTACCAAGTGGAAAGGTGTACTGAAAGAAAAAAGAAAGAAGAAAGGGATTCCTTGAAGGATGTGAGAGCTAAAAGATTAAGAAAATTAGTTTAAAGCCGGGTGTGGTGGTGGCGCACGCTTGTAATCCCAGTACTTGGGGAGGCTGAGACAGAAGGATTGCGGGTTCGCCGCCAGCCTCAGCTACCTAGTGAGGCACTCTACAACTTAGTGAGACTCGGTTTCAAAATAAAGAATAAAAAATAGGGCTGGGGGTGTAGCTCGGAGGTAGAATGCCCCTGAGTTCAATCCCCAGCACTGCAAAAAAAAAAAAAAAAAAAAAAGTTCAGACCTGGGAAATATCTGCTGTTTTATAAAAGGTCTTCTTATCAAGAGTTTTCAAGCTCCCGATAACACAAGGCAAATCCACCAGCTTAGCAGACAGTGAGACATCTTCCACTTCAACAGTTGCCTGACGTCTCTCAGCTAAAGAGGAGCAGAAGAACACTAAAGTTAACATCTTCCCAAGGAACTCTTTATCTTATGGTGCTGGAGATCAAAGCCAGGGGTATTCTGCCTCCAAACCACACCCCCAGTCCTTCTGATTTTTAAATTTTGAAACAGGGTCTCACTAGGTTGCTGAGAGTCTAAGTTGCTGAGGCTGGGCTCAAAACTTTGATCCTCCTTTCTCCGCCTCCCAACTCCTGGGATTACAGGTGTGTGCTACCCTACCCACCTCCCAGTGAACTCTTAAACCTCCTGGGGTTTGAATGATAAAGACTTATATGGGAGAGACTAGTCTTTCAGTGAAATTGACTATTTTTCATATTGCTTGAATTGTGTACACAATTAGTAACTTCCCAGAGAAAAGAAGGAAGAATATATAGAGCTCTTTTTCCCCCAGTATATGCTACTCATTTAAAAGTAGCTTAATTTCTTAGTAATGGTTGTGAACTAAATTTGGTTAAAGAATTAAATTTTTCTTTCTCAAAGGCAAATTCCACTCAAACATATTCCTTTTTTCTAGAAGCATTCAACAGTGTCATCATCTATAGAGTGTTTTTAAAGGATCAGATGAGGGAAGGGGTGGTCCCACAATGGTGCTAATAAGTCTCAAGGTAAAATCTCTAGTTGGAGCCGGCATGGTGGCACACGCTTATAATCCCAGTACTTGGGAGGCTGAGACAGGGGGATCACAGGTTCGTGGCCAGCCTCAGCTACTTAGTGAGGCCCTCTGCAACTTAGTGAGACCTTGTTTCAAAAAATAAAGAATAAAAAAAAATAGGCTAGGGTGTAGCTCAGAGGTAGAATGCCCCGGGTTCAATCCCCAGAACCACCAAAACAAACAAACAAAACAAAAAACTCTAGTTGATTTCACAACAATAAAACTCTAACAGCCATATACTGAACTCTGAATCCTGCTCAGATGTATCAAATATGATTTTTTTTTAAACAGGGTCTAAGTTGCTAAGGGCCTTGCTAAGTTGCTGAGGCTGTCCTTGAACCTCTGTACTTCCTGTCTCAGCCTCCCAAGTACTGGGATTATAGGTGTGCACCATCACACCCAGCTATGAATGTCTTTTGTTAAGAGGATTCAGTTATAATCTTCTAATGTTATGTGAAAAAGGAAGATGCAATACTATGTCTGATAAAATCCGTGTTGTGTGAATTAACTTTAAAATTATTTAAAACCTAGTATTATACATAACTGCTTTATCTGTAAGGAAACACAGGAAGAAAGTTAATATTGATTATCTTTGGTGTTAAGGTTGTGAAGGTGTTAAGGTTGTGAAGGTGTTAAGGTTGTGAAGATGTTAAGGTTGTGAAGGAAAGTTTAATTTTTCCTTTTGGATTTTTCTATTTGCTGGGTATGGTGGTACACACCTGTAATCTCAGCAACTCAGGAAGCTGAGGAAGGAGGATCTCATATCTGAGGGCAGCCTGGGGAGTGTGGCAAGACCCTGTCTCATAATAAAATAAAAAGGGCCAGGTATGTAGCTCAGTAAAGCACCCCTGGGTTTACTCCCCAGTACTGCATAAAGGAACGAACAAACTTTTCTGTTTTATTTGAATTTTCTAACCATGAACCTGTATCATCTTTTATTTTACTTATTTTCTATTTTGGTGATAAGGATTGAACCCAGGGGCATTCTAAGGGCTGGAGCTACACCTCCAGCCCTTTTTATCTTTATTATTATTTTGAAGCAAGGTCTCACTAAGTTGCTGAGAGTCTTGCTAAGTGGCTGAGGTGACCTTGAACCTGTGATGAATGCTTGTAATCTCAGTACTTGGGAAGCTGAGACAGGAGGATTGCAGGTTCAAGGACAGCCTCAGCAAGTAGTGAGACTCTCAGCAACCTAGTGAGATTCTGTTTCAAAATAAGAAATAAAATTAGGCTGGGGTGTGGCTCGAAGGTAGAATGCCTCTGAGTTCAATCCCCAGTACCACACACACACACACACACACACACACACACACACACACACACACAATAGAGAGGCCTGAGCTCTGAGCTCTAATCCATGACTCCTTCAAGATGGGAACCATATTCTACTCTTTTTCACCTAGTACTCTTTTTCACCTAGATACTCTTTTTTAGTACCTAGTATAGTGCCTGGAAACATAGCAATACCTTAATAAATCATTGTCCCATGTATGGTGAATGGATATTAACCACTTACGAGATAAGTCAATTTTTAGTTTATTTTTCATGGCGACACTTCCAGAATGTATTAGGCGCCTGACGGTAGAAGCATGTTCCTAAAAAGGAGGTAAATTGAAAAGTCAAAAGGATCACTTGTCTATTTGGCAGATAATAGAAAAGATACATCAAAAAAGAACCCTCCAAGCCGGGGGTGGTACTGCACGCTTGTAATCCCAGTACTTGGGAGGCTGAGATAGGAGGATCACAGGTTTGAGGAAAGCTTTAGCAAGTAGTGAGACTCTGGTCAACCTAGTGAGACCCTGTTTCCAAATAAGAAATAAAAAAAATTGGGCTGGGGATGTAGCTCGAAGGTAGAATGCCTCTGGGTTCAATCCCAAGTACCACACACACAAGCAAGAACTCTCCCTTAAATAAAAGCGTACATATCCCAAATGTAAATACCAATGCTGTGTACCATGGGAGACCAGGCATCGTTATACATCAAGTTAGGATGAGACAAACTCTCACATTACCATTGTCTTTTAGTAGCACAGTCGATGCCTTCTCCTGGCTTTACATGTCTGCTTCACACTGCTACCTTTCAGCTGTAGTTGCTAAGGAAAGGCATAGCTATCGTACTGGGTGTATTAATTAACCCTAATTAGGGAACTGCTTTCTGAAGGCCATCCTTAACAGCTTCTTCAACCAAAGAATGCTTGAATACAGGTATCAATGGGGAAGAGACTCCAACACAATCCATCACATTGCATGGTGATGATCTGCAGGACACACCGTGCTGCTCTGTCCCACTGCCCCTTTTTGAGGTGACAGAAAGGATTTTAGAAGAGTTTTATCTTGGCTATCCAGGGAACAGGATGTGAGTGTCTGGGATAAGTGAGTGGGTCCTTCATTGTCACAGCTATTTTGCCAGGAACTCAACGCACATGCTAGTTGGTAGGTATGGGAGGAAAGAACTACTGCCGGAAGAATGCACACTAGAATAGGACTGCTTAATAGGACATGATTCCTGGGAAACAAATGTTCTGAGTTTTTGTAGCCTGAAATAGTAATGTTGCAGAATCCAAGCAGAACTATACTTTTGCACTGAAGATACTTGATCTGAGATTCAAATGTTTCTTACCAGAGGCAGACGCAATATAAACTGGCCCTCGAGTTCATGAAGTTCATCATCCTGGCTTTTATTCATCTCTTTTTGAGGGTTCATGAAAACAAAAGAAAACCAACAGAAAGTCAGTAAAAACTCTTCCTGCTCCCTCTACTGACCTCTTCTGGTGGTAGTGGTGAAACTACACCGATCTTGCCCAGAATCCTCACTGGAATGATGTGTGTACAGTTCTGCAATATTTTATTTGACATATCTTGGTTATTTTTTTTGTAGCAAGGATGGAACCCAGGCACATTCTGCTTCCTAGGAAGCAGAAACAGGGTTTTGCTAAATTGCTCAGGCGGGCCTCAATCCTGAAATCTTCCTGATTCAGCCTCCCAAGTACTGAGATTACAGATGTGTACCACTGCATCTGTCTATAGATACAAAGCAGGTTCCTTTTTGGGGGAGGGTACTGGGGATTGAACTCAGGGGAATTCTACTTCTCTTGATTATTTCTAAAATTCACCTTATTGCTAGGCATGGTGGCACATGCATGTAATCCTTGTATTTGGAAGGCTGAGACAGGAGAATTCAAGCAGGTTCAAGGACAGCCTGAGCAATGTAGTGAGACTCTCAGCAATCTAGCAAGAACCTGTTTCAAAACAAAAACAAATAAAGGGTGTAGCTTGGAGGTGGAATGCCCCGAGGTTCAATTCCCAGTACCAAATAGATAGATAGATAAATGTCACCTTATCTTCCCTCCAATATGTACAGATTTTCCAAAGTCAATCCAAATTACATGATTCAATCTGATAAACAAATGAACTAGTAGCTGTTCTGAAACATGATTTAGTCTCAATGATACTCTTAGACTCTCAGATAAAGTAGTAAAATATAACAACACAGCAACATCTATATAACCAAACTAAATGACCTCTGAAGGGAAGAGTGTGTAAACCAAAGGCTGAAATCAACCCACAAATCACTTGCAGGAATGCTGATTTTAAGTGCACAGAGCCTTAATTTACAATCATCCATCTTAATGGACCAACAGGAATTAAGGAACTCACCAGAGAGCAGGTATCTTCTTATGACTTTAAACATAGTATCAATAGTTCTGAGCTACCCAGGGAAAAAGTTAGGAGTCCAGTTCTTATGGCTATGTGAATACACCTAACTTCATGAAAGAGATACATTACTGAAGGGGTGGTATGAATAGAATTTAAAATCTCAACTAGTTCATTCGTTACTAACATTTATTATGTGCCTCACACTACACTGAGTGTTTTAAGTCTATTATTTCATTTAATCCCTCAAACCACCACTTATTTGAAATACACCTAAAAGCTGGGAGGCTGAGACAGGAGGATCTGGGTTTGTGGCCAACCTCAGCTACCTAGTGAGGCCCTCCACAACTTAGTGAGACCCGGTTTCAAAATAAAGAATAAAAAATAGGGCTGGGGTATACCTCGAAGGTAGAATCACCTTGGGTTCAAGCCCCAGTACCGCAAAAAAAAAAAAAATCCTAATCACAAGGTTCTGTTTTGTTTCATTTGTGTGTGTGTGTGTGTGTGTGTATGTGTGTGTGTGTGTCACACTGGGAACTGAATCCAGGGGCATTCTACATCCAAGCTATACTCCCAGCCCTATTTTATTCTTTATTTTGAAACAGGGTCTCACTAAATTGCTAAGGGCCTCAATGAGTTGAGATTGTCCTCAAACCTGCAATCCTCCTGTCTCAGCTTCCCAAGCACTGGGATTACAGGCATATGCCACCACGCCAGGCTCGAATCACAAATTTGAGGCTAGCCAGGGCAACTTTGTGAGACCTTGTCTCAAAATAAAAATAAAAGCTAGGTGCAGTGGCCCAAGCCTGTAATCCCAGTACTTGAGAGGCTGAGACAGGAGAATCACAGGTTTGCAGCCAGCCTTAGCAAGTAGTGAGACTCTCATCAACCTAGTGATACCCTGTTTCAAAATAGAAATTAAAAATAGGGCTGGGGTGTGGCTCAGATGTAGAATGAGACCCTGGGCTCAATCCTCAGTACCACAAAAAATAAAATAAGATAAAAATTGCTGTGGGTGTAGCTTACTGGCAGAACTCCCCTAGGTTCAATCTCCAGTTCCACAAATAAAATAAAATAAAAATAAACAATCCTAGGATGGATCCCTTTACTTAAAAATACACCTTCAATAAAGTGAATATTCTTATCCAAGTTTGTGGAATTTTTAGACGAATTATAATCATATATAATTATGGAGTACACAGTGATGTTTATATATATATATATATATGAATGATTGCATCAAGCTCATTAATGTATCGCCTTAAATCCTTATCATCTATTCCTCCTCCAACTGCAACTTTCTACTTTCTGACCAATCAACATCTCCCTACCCCCCCCCCACTGGCCTCTGGTGACCATGATTCTATACTCTGCCCTTAGGAGTTTGCTTTCCACATAAAAGTGGTTTTATCTTTCTTTGCCTGACTTATTTCACTTAGCATAATGTCCTTTAGGTTCGTCCACATTGCAAATGAGTTTCCTCTTTAAGGATGAATAATATTCCACTGTGTACATATACCACATTTTCTTTTTCCATTTATGTGTTGATGAACACCTAGGTTGATTCCACAAATTGGCTATTGTAAATAATGCTGCAATGAACACAGGAGTGCAGACATCTCTTTGGCAGTGATTTCGGTTCCTTAGGTATATGCCCTGAAGCCGGATTGCAGGATCACAAGTTAATTCTGTGTGTGTGTGTGTGTGTGTGTGTGTGTGTGTGTGTGTGACAGAGAGAGAGAGAGAGAGAGACAGAGAGAGAGACAGAGAGAGACAGACAGACAGACAGACACTAGGGATTATTGGGGCATTCTGTCTCTGAACTACACCCCCAGACCGATTTTATTTTTTATTTTTTATTTTTTTTGGTTTTTTTTTTGGTTTTTTTTTTTGGCGGTACTGGGGATTGAACTCAGGGGCATTCTACCTCCGAGCTATACCCCCAGCCCCATTTTTTTTATTCTTTATTTTGAAACCGAGTCTCACTAAGTTGCGGAGTGCCTCACTAGGTAGCTGAGGCTGGCCGCGAACCCGGATCCTCCGGTCTCAGCCTCCCGAATGCTGGGATTACAAGCGTGCG